>LRSR01014610.1:0-10128 GCA_001579985.1 Hypsibius dujardini | reverse complement strand
TATCACGACCACAAGTGGCAGACCGTGTTAACTAAACGAAATTTTGATCTATAGTAGCACGCGATTGTTTCACACTATACAGTGTGTCTGTACTGTTTCGTTTTCGAGGTTTTCATTTCACATCGTTTTCATTATTGTTTTTAAGCGTTATATTCACTGTTTGATAATGAAAATAAATCCGTTTTAATCCTGGTATTTCGTTTTTTACGACCCGCCATTTTAGGTTGATAAAAAAGCAACGTAAAATATTAATTTCGAACACAATACAGTAGAGACACATACTATACAATTTAGAACAAGCGCGTGCGAATGTAGATCAAAATGTTCGTTTAGTTAACTCGGTCTGCCACTTGTGGCCGTGATAAGCCGCGTGAAACATTTACTTGGCGAGACTTTGTTTTAATTATCTCCACAACGGTGTTGGCTATTTTCTTTTTCTTTCTTTCTAAAATCAGTTTCAATGCCTTTGTAAAAGTAAAAAAATTGTGTTTCCGGAACGTCGTTAAGGAGAATAAAAAATAAAAAGACGCTTTACATGTGAATGCTTCAGCTAATCAACGGGTAAAGTTCACGGTAAAGCGGAAATGTATTCCAGGAACTTCGGAAGTTTTTTCTGCCAAGTCTAGGGCTCGCTTGCAAGTGAAATATTTTTTATAATCTTTATATTTAATCCACTATTAGTGAAAAATATTCAGGGAAATGGGGGTGTGTGATTCCGTTCCGACCCCTTGTCATTGTGTGAATGAATGAGTTCCTTTCTAGCCCAAAACAGGATTTCGCGTTGTACTACACTGCTTTACTATGCTAAAGATCACCACAATATAGAACATTACATTCAAGTACCAAACTGCGATCTTTAATCAAACATCATCTGTTTGCGACACTGACCTCGTTTGCCGCTCATGGTGCGAACAAATATGGACAGGGGCACGTCGTTGGCCAGCATAGTACTACCACCGCAAAGCCTCAAGACATCGGCTGCGCTAGGCGTTCCTGAAAGACAAGATTTAGGTAAGATAATAGATTTCTCACAAGAAACAATCCCCAGTAACATCTAACTTGGAACGATTTATCATTAAACTATATGAAATATTTGAAACTAGCAAATGATGCGATCGTTAATTAGGAAGAGCTAGAAGCAAATATTTACACTTAGTAGAAATTTTTTGATTCGAGAGATTTCCAGGAATTATTAGATAAATCTGGAATTTGTGCCAGAATCTCTAAAAGAAGTAATACATTTATAATGTCTCATTTGTATTCGTTTTTTGTCTTTTATTTTCTGTAATGTAGTTTCTGGAGAGCCAAAACGTTCCTCTATTAGGAGAAAACATTTTGTCCATGCCGCCAAATGTTATGATAATGCGTGTATCTTTTTGCCACACCAATACGAAAAATGACCATTAATTTCTTTCCAAACAAAATCACGTCGTGTGATGTCAAATAAAATCTATTAGACCAAACAGCCCAAAGAAAACTGCACAAAGTTGAATGTAGAGTGACAAGTCGATCTGATTATCACTCGGAGCAGTGGCATATTGATCATTGTGCAAACTCTACACAATGATGCAGTTCCACTGACCCACTTTCCGCGTACGAAATGTAATGAAACTGAACGCGTACCGGTCATTCGGCTCTTCGCTCCTCCGTCCAAAACATTAACGATCCCTGAACTTCCTGACCCCGAAGCACTCGCGGCATTTGCTACAGACTAAAAAGATGGTATGAATAAACACTTTCCTTTCCTTTAATATGAATGCCACTATTTATTGATGGGCGTTCAGCTCGGGTAAGCTTACCGCATGAACACCAGATAGACCCCCTTCAGTGGGTGACATTGTTCCGGGAGATACGGCGAATGGTGAGACGGTTTTGGCACTAAGTGAACAGAACAATAATAACCAGTCAGTCAAGTACCGACAAGCAATGCAAAAATCATATTTTCTATTTTCCTTCAATACTAAAAGGTATGACTTTTTGTGATTGGTTAATTCTGTTTTGAAAAGGGATAAGATGATTTTTGAAATTCGAATTGATGGCATACTTGTTACTAAGTTTGGGATTCGAAACGCTTCAAAAATTCTTACTGAATATTGGTTAAGCTAAATCAGCCAGCTGCTGTGATGTTGGGGAGGGGTTCAAAATTCGAAATAAGTTTTAATTGTTGTTTGAATAGCGAAAACGGGATGACAATCATGAGTATGCGTGATGATCACGATTCATAGCTTATTGCATAACGAGAGCTGCAAAGACAAATCAGAGGCCAACCAACCGCCAGATAGATCGACCAGCGGACTGACATAGACAAAGAGACAAGCAAACAAACGCTCAGAGAGGCGATGGGAAGGACGGAGGGACGGAAAGATAGACGTATGGATGGACGGATGGACGGACGGATGGACGGATGGACGGACGGACGGAGAGATGGACGGACATGGCATGAGTTGTTTGCAATGAAAACAAAGTATTGTCGTGTCAGGCCAAAAACTTGGTGAATTCCCCCGATCTGCACAATTGTCTTGCCATACTGGACTAGGTATCGTCTGATAACAATAGAATCATCTGGAAGAATGCAATTAACGTTCAATAGTTTTAAACAACCAGTGTAATTCAATCATCCGAGTGATCGGCCGTTCCAAATAACATGACATCTTTCAAAGCGATAATCTAATGTGTAATCCCAATATAGTCCCTGCTTTAAGTTGTGTAAAACTTACCCATCAGGTTTTGTTGTTTTATCCTTCTTCTTGAAAACGCCGGGTTTCCCCACACTTGACACTGTAACGGACATCGAATTACAATCAAATAGATTTTCCGTGCATCTAACGCGAAATCCCCTAATAAAAGTTTGTTGAGCAAGTATAACCCGAATTCCATCCGTGCATTCATACTGACAAAAATGTCTCCTTTACACACTTTTAATGTTCCATATGACAAATTTTTTCCTGAAGGACATTTTCGGACACTTATTTTGTCTGCGAAAAGCCAGGCCGTGTAAAAATGTGTGAATGACGAACATAATTTTGCCTCGCCGAAAAAATCTTTCTCTAAGTACAAAGTTGCCGCATCTTAAACATGAAATTCGCACTTTAACCGGACTTAAAATTCAAAACCGTATCGGACCTCGAGATGTAACTTAAACTGTTTATCCAATTACGCTACCGTGATCTACAGATTATTAAAGGTACTTTTATCAAGATATCTAGAGAATGCATTTTTGTCTTTGTGCCGCTCCAATGATCAGCTTTTTTGACTATGTGTCTATGTGTCAAAATTTACAGAAAGATGAAATGTTTCTGTGTTTGTTTATCTGTCTATCTGCCTGTCTATCTACAGTATCTGTCTGTATGTCTGCCTGTCTGCCCGTCTGTTTGCCTTAACAGCCGGTCTGTCTATCCATATATCTGCCAGCCTTTCGGTTTGCTTCCCTTTTTCTGTCTCACTCTCTGGTTTCCTGCTCTTTTGTTCTGCTTGGGGAGGATCCCTAATAAAAAATATTTGGCTTTTGTCTGACCAGAATTACTTTCACACAAAACGCAGAACAAATTCGTGCACTGTTCACATAAATAATGTCTGAAGTAGAATTTTGTGTCCAAAAGGACAAACATCTTACATATTTTGTGTGATAAAAATCCGTGCAGGACTTTTTTGCAACTGACAGGCGTATTTTGTATGACGAAGAAAAAAGTTTGTGTGACGAAGGAAAAAGTTTGTGTTTCCAAGGAAAAACTTTGTGACTGACAAAAAGCGCATATTTCGCCCAAAACAGCGGATGCGCTTATATGAATTGCAACAATTTTCAAACTCGCGCATAATGATTTATTGATTAGAATAACTCCAACCACATAATTACAAAGTTTGGGCGGAATTGACTCGTTTTGATTTAGTTTTAATTTAGTTTTTGATTGATTTAGTTTTGGGAGAGCTAAGCTCACACCCTAGTACTGTACACATGAAAAAATGAAGTACGATAGGTCATACGAAAAGTCAAATTTTCACACAAATTATACGCCATTCCGCACACAATTTGTGAGGTCGTTCACAGGGCGTGTGACCACTCTTTATTCGTCTAAATTTATGTGAAGCGATATGTGTGAGCTTTCAAAATTTATACGTCTCACTCATTCTTATTTGAAAGGCGAAAAGACAGTAAGTTTTTGGAAATAAATGACAGAATAAAACTTTATGCAGGGTGCCCAGGGTCTGGCATTTTGTGGGACGCAATAATGGGATTTCTAATTATTTTAAAACACGACGAAATATGTGTCTATAAACAGTTCTGAAACAGTTTTAGTATTTTCGCGAAGAATTGCGAAACTTATGCTCTCACGTTTTGCGGCTGTGGGAAGACTGGAACAATATTCAGGCGCTATTATACCTTGGTTTGTCAAGCGTCAGTTAGAAAGTTCGCGCGATTCGATGCTTAGCCCATCTGAAGGAAGTTTTTGAAAACATTTTCATAAGATTTCTCTAAGATTTCCTGCGTAATGTTTTTAAGGGCTGAGGTACACACGGATTAAAATAAATGCGATCGTACATAATATGACCTGCTACGGCGTACGTTTTGCGATGGCCGTACATAATATGTAAGATATTAGCCGCTGTTTCTAGGTACAAATTTAAGGTGACAATTTGACTTTAATATGTACGGAAAAAAATCTTTTCGTACACCAGATGTGTACTAGGGACAATTCACACAGCCTTATTAATTTTCAATTGCTATGCCCACAATCGTTTTTGTCAAATATTTCACACACATTTCACGGACAACGATTAGCACGAGACAAACTTGGGACAAATTAAATCTGGAGCATTTGTCGGCAGGAAAAATGTTGTCCGCAACGGACATCTAATATACTAAATCAAGGGCTACATTTTTATACGAGAAAATGTTCGACAAAAAGTGTGGGTTTTTGTCCGCCCCGAATTCGGGGCACATATAAATTCGTATTAGGGGATTAGTCAATTGATTATTTCTTGCAAAGTTGCCAATTGGCAGCGCCCGAGTTGACTACATGCATTGCAGTTACGCTTTTGATCGCTGAACTTTTAGCCTGACTTCTCGTACCACCATTTTCTCTTTTTTACGGTTGTCTTCCAAAAAGATTTTGCGACGGATCTTAGGCAGTGAATCTGAAAGCATATAATTGGTTTTGCGACAGAACGATACTGCGACGTCTACCTGCCTTGGCTAATTGGAACTGTTTTTATATTGCAGGCATCCTCAAATAACGTTATTTTTGGCGTCAACAGTTGTTAGCAGTTCCTTTGCCTCCGCTTCTTTCATTTTCGATTTTCAATTTAGCAGTTAGGCAACGTACATTTTTTGTACTAAACTAAAAGTTAAATTTTTGCCCGGGAAGAACTCCGCGTCGAATTTAGGGCACACAAAAATTCGTATTAGGCATCACATGCAGTCTCTATGTCATACCCAAGATGTTTATGGCTTCACTATCTTCAATTAGAGCCAGCACTTACCGATCGAAGTTCCGGCGGTTGAACAGTTTGCCCGAGTGCGCACTTTGCTTTTTTGGGAAGACTAAAACAATCAAATCAATTTGGGTAAATAGGTAAGTAAAAGACAGGAAGGTGCATGGCTCATCCAACTCGTTTGGTTCGTTAAACCAACCTTCGACCCTGTAAGGAAAAAATTGAATGCTATAAAACAGAATTTCAGTTATAACCTGCGGCCAAGTCGAATCAAATGCATTATGTCTGCCGGACGCTGTCTATCGTTTCACTAGCGCTTTTAATTACCGAATGATAGTCGAGTGGTCGAAATATTATTTAGCTTGCGTTCATTTTTTCCCTGGTGAGACTGTGAAACAAAAATATAACTACGTAAAACAAAAGCAAACTGAAGACAAACCGACAGAGAAACGGAGAAACAAAGAGACAGACAGACCGACAGACAGACGGAGAAACAAAGAGACAGACAGACCGACAGACAGACGGACAAATATACAGACAAACAAACAGACAGACAGACAAACAGACAGACAGACAAAAGACAGACAGACAGACAGACAGACAGACAAACAGACAGACAGACAGACAGACAGACAGACAGACAGACAAACAGGCAGCTAAACAACCAACCAATCAGACGGACGAACGTACTGAGATGGGTTGTTTTTTCAGTTTCCCAATGTCACTGGCAAACACCGATGCCGCTTTGGTGGGACATACGCCTTTACTGGTTGAAATGCTGGTCTGAGTCTTCATAGTTTTTTTTGAAGCTCTGCATGTTGTGGAACAACTTTTGTTTGGTGCGCTCACACGTGGCGCAGTGACAGTGGCTTTCACTCTCCTGGGTCGATCAACAGTCCGCTTGGCCAGCTTATCTTTATGTTCCTTCAGAAGTTTGAGTAGGATTATCCTCGCACTTTCATGATCCAGAATTTGTATCCGCTGCTTAGTTCTTTCCATAGTACTTTTGTTCTTGGCCAGAGTAGACACATCAAATCCTAAATCCTATATTACAGAGCTCAAGTTGTGTATAGTTTCATCATATAAACTACGGTGTCCATTATTGTCATGTTATATTTTGTATTGCAGTTCATGTTACAGTTCAAACTGTACAGTTTACGATACCTCAACTTCGGCTCTGTACTTCCTCTTGTAATATTCTTTTTTAGCCAACGTGGCCGCGGTCTTCTTTTCTGCAATAAAACGTGCAAAAGAATTGGTCGGAACGTGACCAATATAATGTGTTAATCAGATTTTGAATTCTGATACTAGGATTTGAATCGTTTATCTTAAGGTTGATCGTATCGTCTGACCATTAATCCTGTCAGTCCTCCAATGTGGATTTGCAAATAAATAATGTGGTACATAAGCTATTAGGCCAAAGTTCGTTTAAATGGCAGCCCGTTGAGCCTTTATTTATTCAAGGCATCCTTACTATCCTTGCCTCTGATTGCATCAAAATTCACATGAGATATAGTAGTATCGGGGATTTGTTCTTTGCCATCCTTGAAACGCATGAAGAAGTTCATTCTCTGTTACAGAAACAATAAGTTGTTTAAAAATCAGGTTGCTAAAAATCTAATAATACAAGGACTTGAACAAAAAATGTGTTCAAATAGTGCAACAGAACAGTGTGATTATACTTTGTGATTTTTAGCTAGCGAATTTCCAGCCTACATGCAATTGCTTTTCAGTCTAGAACAGTATCTCAATCCTACGGGTGAAACTGTTTTGACGGCAACAGTCTTAAAGCGATAAAACTCCAGCAATAACTTCTCCCTTCACTAAGTCATTGATGTTTTAGAAATCCGCCAAGAAGCACTGCAGGTGTGCATCAATTCTCGCTTCATGGAAAAGCACCAAAGAGCTGTACTGATAAAAAAGAAATGAACTGTCGGCGCTGTTTCGCGAACTAAACGAAAGGCTGATAAAGCTTTTTGCTTCAATACCTCGACTGCAACTCTCTGAGCCAAGATTGCTTTCTCAGCTAGGTTTTGTTGTTTAAACTACTCTCGTAGCTCATTTTGACACAAAAATCTAATAATACAAGGACGTGAACAAAAAATGTCTTCAAATAGTGCAACAGGACAGTATAATTATTATTTGTGATTTTCTGCTAGCGAATTTCCAGCCTACATGCAATTGTTTTTCAGTCTAGGACAGTAACACAATCCTATGGGTGAAACTGTTTTGATGGCAACAGTCTTAAAGCAATAAAACTCCAGCAATAACTTCTCACTTCTTTTGGTTATTGCTGTTTAAGAAATCCGCCAAGAAGCACCGCAAGTGTGCATCAATTTTCGGTTGATGGAGAAGCACTAAAGAACTGTGCTGATAAAAAGGAAATGAACTTTCGATGTTGGCGCTGTCTCGCGAACTAAACAAAAGGCTGATAAGGCTTTTTGCTTGAATACCTCGACTGTAACTCTCTGAGCCAAGATTGCTTTCCCAGCTGGGTTTTGATGTTTTAAATACTCTGGTGACTCATTTGACACAAACTTTGCAGGTCCGTATCTCGGACACTGCTTTAAACACGAGAAGAGGCTCATTCTGGTTGTCAGAGTGTTCGGCGTCCTTTTCCCCACCAAAACATAAGTTTTTTTCGGAATCAGATATAATAAATTCCCGTAAACAAAAACTTTTTCAGGGGAAGGGGAGAGTGCGAATTGTAATTGCTGCGGCAGAAATAATTTTAGGCTATTTGTAAAAAAATTCAGGTTGATCGGCGTATAAGCTACCGTTCCAATCCTTTGTAAGATGGCTTTTCGACTCGGCATTAGCAGATACATGATTTGATTTGATTCCTCATAAAGCGCTAAACTTATTGCTACTTTTACTCTAAATGCCTAATTATGGGTCGTTATTTTTTCGAAACAATCTTACCGTTGTCAGTGTGAACTCACTGAAGTGATGCGAGACACCTGCGATTATCGATGTTGGTCGAAAAACTGTTCCTTATGGCCGTAGCCTGTAACACAAACAAACATTTTATATTATGAAAAGAAGCGTGTACGTGCGTTTAAAGCAATCGTTGCTAATTTTTAACGCTTATCAAACTCTGCTTGTGGAAGTTGAAGGGTGGAAAATGAAAAATAATCATAGAGCAGAATTATTTCAAAGTTTGATAGCAACGGTACGGTCATCTATGTCGACATATCTGTGTAACATGCACAGAGGAAGGACCGCTGAAGGAACTTTTAACAATCTCATCAAACCCACCGTTTGAATTCGAAGGGATCACGATTTTCTATAAAATTACGGTACGGTTTACAGAACGTTCCAGAGAGTAGCTGCCCAAGCGCTCTACGGAGCTATCGTTAGCTCTTCTCGACTGCAATGACTTATTTCTTGCTAGACCAATTTCGTACAATGTTCGACAAGAAAAGTCGCTCGAGAGAGGTATTCGTGGTTGCCTTGAAAGCAGCCAACATGCCAGCGGCGAATACTTGTGTTTTCTTCACAAATACCAAAGCCGACTCTGGTGTTGCCGTGTGCAGAAAGGTTTATCGCCTAGTACACGTCAAAAACAGGTTGCCGTTCACCGAAATTCTTATCTACTTGTGCTCTCTTTTTCGCCGTATATCTTTCGTATGCGAGGTGGGCATCTTAGTTGATTATAGAGTTTGCCGGGTAGGCAGTGATCAATGACCTGAAAAGTATGCGATGTTTTTGCCCAACAAAGAAAAGACCAACTTCTCTTGGTTGTTATCGCTCGCCCCGCGTAGCAGCTTCAGATCAAAAAAGACCCCGGGCTCAATATGACCAATTGCATCTTTTCACAGACACGTCTTGTCCTTTCAGCTCACCACTGACCGTCGCTGCAAACTAATCACAGCCCTTCACGTTCACCCTGCCCTTCTGCCCCTCGGACTTTTTAACTGTTCATACAGGTCGCAGGTTAACTGGGAAATGTTCAATTTTAAGTTTCTTTTGCCTCCGTGAGACTTTGGGAGCTTTCTTATGACCGAAACGGTTTAGTTGATGCGGAGATCATGAGGAGTCGCATTATAATTAGAGTAGATTATTGGGTGCAAAATTAAATTAAGCTTAATATTCTGAATTATTTGTTTATGGCCAAAAGAGTGAAATGTCGATGTTGATATTTTGTGTTACTAGTCAGTGGAGAAATTTTCATTGTTGATATTTCGCAAAGAGGTGAATTTTCAGTGTCCTGAAATCCGCCGTTTTCACCAAACCCGTTTCCATGAAAAAAAAATTCCAAGTTTTCGTTGGATAACAAAATAAAAACCGGAATGCGTTTAGTCGCAAAATTATGTCTTTTCAAAAAAAATAGTTAAACTTTCGTAATTCTAATCATGAGGTGGCAGTAGGGGATGTCGTCTTAAAGCTTTTTTGTGTGGCTACGTGCGTGTCAGAACTACGCGCAAATGATTTTGTCGTGGAATTTGTTCGCGAATACAGAACGTACGAACGAAACTTGAACTAACACGATCAAGACTTGCTGGATATTTATCTTTCTAAATACCCCTGTGAAGAACAATTTTTTTTCTGGAAATAATGTCCCGGTGTTCCGTATTCCGCTTTCACCGAGAGCTCTTTTCGCCTAAATTATTCTTGGAACTATCGGAGTTGTTATTGCATTCAGCAGCTACAACTGCCAACGCAGAGCGACGGACCAATGCATTCACCTTGTGCATG
>LRSR01014609.1:0-30328 GCA_001579985.1 Hypsibius dujardini | reverse complement strand
CTTTTCCTATATACTAAAATATACTTTTCTAGACACTGAGAGGTTTCCTGAAATCGATTGGCATCAGCCAATTCAATTATTTTTGGGGCGGTGTTATGGTCAATTTCCGATCCGCTACTCCAGCATTCCCAGTCCTATTTCCGAACATACACTTCGCTTCGCCCCCAGATTTCTAAGTACTATTTTGCTACTGCCAATCGATTTCATATTGAATTAGGAATGGGATGATGTCCAAAAATGTCATTGTAATGTATAGAAAAGTCCCACTATACTACAGGGGTCTCCACGAATATTGAATAATATTTGTCACTCCCTCCAACATCCAAGAGTGTGGGAAAATAAAATAAAATTTCAGTGGCAAGGAGGGCAGTAAGTTAAGATTAGCTAAAATTTAATTTGAAACGAATCTGACAATAATTGAGGTTTTGAGGAATTTTGTCCTGAAAGTGGTACTTTTGTATCCGCCAACTTAAGCCGAAAAGTATACTACGAACTTCAGTTCCGCCAATCGTGTTTGGAGCTAAACAAAAAACCGCTCATTGTAAGTTATCATGACATAGTTTTTCTATAAAAACCATTTTCTACTGGTTCTTGAAATGCAGCAGGAAATTTTTGAGAAAAAATAATTCGCGCAAAAGTGCGAAAACAAGTACTTTCTACACATTAACATCGTTTTAGTTCCGCCCCTATAACATTTTGAGTTTCATAGAAAGCAACTATTTTATGAGTTATTCTTTTACGGTTATTTTGTTTGCTACACTGCCTCTAGAACCACTTGATGGAAAGGCAGAATTTCAAAGAATTCACTAACATAATCAGGTAATGAAGCAATCAACCCACTGAGCCCGTGTTAAAAAGCAAAATTGGCCATTTTAGTCAGCGACCCCAGGAAGGCTTCCTGCTTGAGATTAAAAATAGTTTTTATCATAAACTTAATTGAGGCTTCCTGCTTGAGATTAAAAATAGTTTTTATCATAAACTTAATTGAGGCTTTAGGTATGGCGTTTCTGTCATTTGTGAGGTCAGCGTCAGTTGTGCTCAGTTTGCGTGGCCACCGTTTGAAAACTATTCAATGTTCGTGGTGACCCCTGTATGTGTATCGAGTGGACAAAATACGCGACTTTGCGGACTGCCAAGTGAAGACGGTTGAGACGTAGAACATTTAAGCCACTCATTTCCGCGTCGCCACCGAGAGAGCCTGTTTGTGTAGTCTATTAAGCAAACTTAAAATTCCTGAAAGTCGCACACATCGTCATGTTTTAATTCGCTATCCACTCTGTATAAATTCACTCGTTTCAAAAGTCGTTCAGGGTTCAAACTTAATGTTCAGGGTCCAAACTTACAAGGGATCGGAACGGTAGCCGACATGCCAATCTGCCTGAATTTGTTTTCACTTATAGTGAACTAAATATGTACATTTTAGAAATATATTTTGGCTGCCCTCAAGCCCTGGACTAGGCGAGAAAAAAATCGAAGGGTTCCTTTTGCATTAACCGCTTACCCATTGACTTTAATGGTTGATTGCGTGATCTTGTCTCACTTCAACTAGAGGCCCGCTCTGTCCTGCAACAGCTCCTTCACGAACAGAAAAAAGCAACTCGCCTCTCCACCAACATCCAATTTCGTCTGGACGCTGAGTTGTCACGTCAGATTCATCCAGCCCCTCCTCCCCGTTCAAAATCCGCTTCACGTCAGCATGGTCCGACCCCACGGTCAAGGTCGCGACGATGTTTTCGATCAACTGGGGTACTTTACCGCCAATTGACGGTCGAACCCACACACTCGACCTCGGTCTCGATCAGTGCATCGTCGATCTCCCACACCGACTAACCATCACCGATGGACTCCTAATCCCAGAAACAGTAAGACCATAAATATTTCAAAGTGAGGTCGCGATGTGAATATCATTGGCTGATAAATTTTGTATGGAGCGCCCTGCGTTTCAAAAGGTTTCGAGTTTACACACGATAAATTTGCTAAGGAGAAATGATTTCCTCTCAGCTAATTTACTAAGGCGAAATGATTTCTTCCCAGCTAAATTTGCTAAACCGAAATCATTTCCTCCTAGCTAAATTTGCTGAGGAGAAATCATTTCCTCCCAGTTTTTTGCTAAACCAAAATCATTTCATCCCAGCTAAATTTGCTAAACCGAAATCATTTTCTCCCAGCTAAATTTGCTAAGGAGAAATGATTTCCTCCCAGCTAAATTTGCTAAACCGAAATCATTTTCTCCCAGCTTTTTGCTAAACTAAAATCATTTCATCCCAGCTTTTTGCTAAACCGAAATTAAATAATGAATCAATTATTTAGTTTTCTCCCAGCTTTTTGCTAAACTAAAATCATTTCATCCCAGCGATTTGCTAAACCGAAATCATTTTCTCCCAGCTTTTTGCTAAACCAAAATTAAATAATGAAATAATTATTTATTTTTCTCCCAGCTATTTGCTAAACTAAAATCATTTTCTCCCAGCTTTTTGCTAAACCGAAATCATTTTCTCCCAGCTATTTGTTAAACCGAAATCATTTTCTCCCAGCTTTTTGCTAAACCAAAATTAAATAATGAATTAATTATTTATTTTTCTCCCAGGTTTTTGCTAAACCGAAATCATTTTCTCCCAGCTTTTTGCTAAACCGAAATCATTTTCTCCCAGCTTTTTGCTAAACCAAAATTAAATAATGAATTATTAATTTAATTTTTCGCAATTGTGGATTGGCTGTGGTTTTGCTGTAGAGGCATGTTGGGGCGGAGCTATGAGCCGGGGTTCTAAACCGGGGGTGGGGGCCGAAGATTTTTATTATTACTGTACGCTCCCGATCTCAAGGGTCGATTTTAGGTCCGGCCCGAAAACACGTTCCGTCGCTCGCTTGGTTGTTCATTCAGATTCACTTAAATTTCATTGAGTTAAAATTTTTGATTTCAATCAATCAAGGTAGCATCGCCTGTCAGGCAAAAACCAACGGGCCAATCACAGACAAGTGAACGGAATTGAACAATCCGCTCAAGCTTGATGTGAACCAGCGGGGTAGGGGCATAACCGGCCCTTGAGATCGGCAGCGTACAGTAACTTCCGGTAATTCGCGGATTTTCGTGGATCTCCCAGTTCTTGGGTTTCCAGTTCTTTGTGCTTTTCCTGCGGCTTTCTGTATTTTCGCTTATCTTCCCATGGATGCGCAACCTGTTGTTGTGTCTACGGACTCGGTTGATCCTCGGAATCCCAAAAATCTTGGCGAATGCGCGCACACGGGCTGCGTTGGCTGCCAGAGATTCAAGAGTTCCTTTTCGAATGCCGAAAATTGTGCCGCGTGTGATCATTTAGATTCCTTTCACAAGACCTTGGAGGTAAAAAAATATTGGGTAGTTCCAGAGGAATGCAGGAGTTCATATTCTCACGCTTTTTTAGGTGAAGTCAGCGCCGGCGCTGACATCTTTGAACCGAAATGGAGGATTGCAGTCTCATTTCAACGCGTTCCGTGGAAGTGCGTCAGGTCTCTCCGCATCATTCCCAGTCAAGCGAAGGCTTCCAGCAGCACCCACCAACAACAGGAACAGCCTTCTGATGAGTGCCCCTCGTCCCGAAATCGCCGTTTCGGCTCTTCCTGCTCTAGCTACCATAAGAAAACCGATTGGGCGACCGCCTACTGCCATGTGGTTTCCCACGGTTATTGTGGTTCCGGAGTTGCCTGCTGAAAATCCACAGTCTGTTAAAGAGTCCCGAGGGGAAGGAACCAGGTACAGTTCCCTGTTTATTATGTTATCTTGCGCTTGATTTGCTGATTTGATCGTTGTTATATTGGTCGATTGAACGGTTGCTTGATTGGTTGATGTCGGCTGTTTGCTTGAAAACCTAATTTGAAGACCAAATTTTTTGCAATCAATTCTAGCAAACGGTTCGAATGCTTTTAAAAACTTGCTAAATTGTTTTCATAAGATTTTGTCGCTTTCGTTAAAAAGTTGAGAATTGAAGAACTTTTTTGCTTTGTTCAAGAAGCCATTACGATTGATTGATCGATTGAACATTAAAAAATCAGCCAATTTTCATGCATCTATCCTGTAAATTGATTGATTGACTGAACAAAACGGCTTACTAAATGTTTTGTACTTTTAATTTTTAATTTTTTACTATTCAAACAACTGAACAAACGTTTTAACTATTAAAGAGTAAAAGAGAACTATTTATTGATTTATTTTAGTCTTTGCCCTTTTGTTCTGCAGATACGCGCTGCTGAAGAAAGCGGGGTTGGTGAAAACCTTTCAGTTTGGCGGCGGAACAAATGACGGAACTCCGGCAGCCTGCAACCGCCTAATCCGGGAAATGTTTGGTGCTGCCGGCTTGATTGATTGGGTGGTTTATCGAGGGGGCGCTGGAAGCCGAGTTAGCTCTCTCACTCTGATTGAGGAGCCACGTTTCGGTTGGGACTTAGCTGCATTGAGAGCGTAAGTTTCTTCCACCTTCCAAAGCTGTTTCATGCACGTGTATTGTTAAATAAAAAAGCAAAAATACATTTTAATTTCAAGGCAAATATTTTTGTAGTTCATGTTGTTTTAACATAATATATTTATTTAATATGCTTATTTAATATAGTTGAATACATTTTATTTTAAAGGCTTATCAATTGAAAATTTTGATAGTTTTATTTAACCATAATAAACGTTCATTGTTATTATTTGTTGACAGTTACGTCTCCTTTTGAGAGAAAAATTAAGGTTCAAATTTCTTTCGTGCGTGAGAGGGTCGAAAGACGAATTCCGAATACCGCATGCAATGCTGTACATTATAATGAGTTTTGTCGTTTAGGATCGGGACGAAAAACAGTGGCCGTCTTTACATTGGACCGGCTTCTTCCCGTCTAACTGTTCCTGGATTAGATGAAAATGAATCCGACGACGGGGATTTCGACGCGCTGCCCCCGCCCAGGTTTATGCGTTTGATAAAACAAAGAAAAAATAATTAGGTCTATATTGTTACAACAGGATGCTCTCAACAAATCCTGCATTTTTCTAATATCCACATATTAAGTTTATTATTTATAAAAACAAATGTAAAGGAAATCGGGGTGTGTAATTCCATTCCGACCACTCGTAAGCTACCTTTGCTTATCTGAACTGTTGTCATCTGTTTCAGACGATTGGTCCGACCGTTCTTCCCTGCGCCAAGCCTGAGTCCAATCGAAATTCCAGATGAATCTCTGTCCTCGTCTCCGCAGTCCGCTCAATCAAACAACCGACAAAGACGCCGGCTAAGTCTGTTTTCCGATGACGAGGACGATGAACAGCGAAACAGCAGTTCCTCTACAGCGTCCATTTCTCGATGCGGTAAAGTCAGTCCGTCAGTCAGTCAATTGGACAACTTAAATCGGTTAGAGTCAGTCGGTTAGAATCAGTCGGTCAGAGTCAGTCGATCAGAGTCAGTCAGTCAGAGTCAGCCGGTCAGAGTCAACCGGTCAGAGTCAGTCGGTCAGAGTCAGTCGGTCAGATCATCTCAGAGTCAGTCGGTCAGAGTCAGTCGTCAAAGTCAGTCGGTCAGAGTCAGTCGGTCAGAGTCAGTCGGTCAGAGTCAGTCGGTCAGAGTCAGTCGGTCAGAGTCAGTCGGTCAGAGTCAGTCGGTCAGAGTCAGCCGGTCAAAGTCAGTCGGTCAGAGTCAGTCGGTCAGAGTCAGTCGGTCAGTCAGAAAATCAGGGAGTCAGCCAGTCGTGCAATAACATTATTTTCTACCGGTTTATCTTCTAGGCGATAGCAGCCATGCACTGCACAGTACCCGGCAGCTCGTGGATGCGCTGAACTCAGTTCGTGATCCTGATGAGGCGCTCATCTCAATGCCTACACCCCGCCGTGCTATTTCGCATGACGTTCTGGTGGACTCAGATGACGAGGACTTTGACCCCGTGATGGAGATGTACAAGGTGTTCCAGCGCAAAGTCATCGGTCGCCCGGTTGGAACGGGTCTGGTGTGGTATATTAAGAAAGAGTCTCTCGTGGAAGATGTTTTCCGAGGTGTTGCCCAGCAGCCACAACGGTTCGACGTTAGGCCGATAATGGACTATCAAGAGTGAGATTTGAAATAATTGGTACTTGTGTTGACGTTAATTTAAATTATGTTTTCAAATTACCAAACTTATTTTTATATTTTAAATTAAATGATTTCTGATTTAACGTAAAAATCAGATGCCTGTTTACATGTTGATTTTTCGCTTGATTTAATTGTAAACATTACAATAAACTTATTTTAAACCATCGGTGATATTGAGTCTAAATTGGTTTAAAATGACAGATAGTAGTAATTTAATAAAGCATCAATATATTTACTTTAAATTAAAATTACTTTGGTCACATGGCGATAATGAAAATCTTGATTCAAACCCCATTATTTGCATTAGTGTTGACATGCGTTTTTAATACACGTTACCTACATAATTTTATTGTTGCAGGGGTTGTGACCTAGATGGACCATTCAGGGATGTTTTCAGCCAATTCTGGTCAAAAGTCATGCTTCACCGCGACCCTCTTACCGTTGGATCACTCTTTGTGGGGAATAGCGACGACGGCGTGATGACGGTTACCCACATTCTCCAAGAAACAGACAGCTCCAAGCCCAACTACTTCAAAAGTCTCGGCAAGCTTCTCTTTATTTGTCTGGTTCACCGCGGTCCGTTCCCCACTCAGCTGGATCGATCTGTTTTTCGCTATATGCTGGACATGCCACCGGAGGTCAGTTGTGTGCGCTATGTTAATTGTGTTGCCGGGAACTTCATTGACGCCGTACGTAACAGCGAATTTCAATCTGATTTCGTTCATCACGTTGAGGGATTGAAGGAGTGGTTGGAGGCGAACTCGGAACTTGTTCGTTATAGCGTGAGTTTCATTATTACTTGCGAATCTTGTTTGCCGCTGACTCCGAATGATTATCTGTCTGTTCATCCCTTCGTAATCTAGCTGTATCATCGGCAGACAAAATTGTTGTGTTAATTTCTTTTGCGTTGCAGGCGGTGAAGTGGGAGGGTTTGACGAAAGAAGAGACCATCATGAAAATCGCCCGAACTGTTCTGTATGATTTCCGCTCTGGAAATCTCAGCTTGATGAAAGAAGGCTTCAACCAACTCAGTGTCCTGCAGGTAAACATTTCTGTTTGGATGGAATCTAGTCATATTAAAAGTTGTGCTGTAAACTTTCCTTTCCTGTTGGTTGCTGTAGGAGATTCAGGCCATGCATGTGTGGGAACATCTGGAGGTTATGCTGTGGCGAACGGTGCAAACGGGGGCGGAATTACTTGCAGAGGTGATCAAGCCATCGACGCGTCAGGCGTCAAAGTTTGCCGCATATGGGCATTTTGTCCGATTCGTGAGTGCTGCTGGTAAGGAAAAGATTCAAGAGTTGATGAGGTATATCGTCGGTTTCGCGAATGTCCCGCTGGTAAAGAAGATAGAGGTACGTTATACTGTATTTTTCCAGGATGTTGCGATAAATCTTATTGTTCGGAGAGATTACCTTTCATATTCGTATTCCCAGAGTGGTTTTCCAATTTTTTTCAGATCACATTCAACGTTGGCGGCCAGCGTTATTTACCGACCGCAAAAACCTGCACTCCTTCACTCACCTTGGGAACCACCTATTCCAACGATGCCGCCGGATTTGGCGACTTTTCCTGCGATTTGGAGCTGGCTTTAGACAATGGAAAAGATACAATGGGCTTTGTGTAAAGTTTTAAATATTACTGCCGTTGTTATGATAATTTTTTTAATTTTGTTTTGAATCTCTAATTGATGTGCAGTCTGTATAATTTTTCTACTACGGAGCTCTATGGGTACGGAATATGGGGTATTGACTTTAAAAGGATACGTTTGTTTCCTTGACTCCAGGTGTTGTGATGGTATAGGAGTTCTTTGACTCATGGACCGGTACCCTGCTCTTGCTTCCCTTTTGTGTCTATTTTCTTTACAGTTCCTAGCGTATTGGGATAATGCACTAACCGTAGATAAAACAACGAGACAAATGGACAGACAGCAAACTGTTAAGACAACTGACCAGATGGGTACCTCGACTGGCAGGCAGAGGCACAGACAGACAGAGAGACCGCCAGGCAGCTAACATGGAAACTCTGGAAGGCAGGGACACAGGCAGACAGACGTATCGTTAGGCAGAAATGCAAACAACTGAGGCAAGGCGCTCCATATTTCAGAGGTCCAAAAAACAATTTTATTTGAATAAGTATGCTAATAATAATTGTGTTGTCCCCAGTACTTCCAGATGTTCAATAACTTCTATATTTAAATTATGGAGATATTATATATTAGTAGAAACAAACTCGTGTCAATGTAATTAAGAGGTGTTCAACAAATCTGATTTTTTGCGAGCTCCTCTTCCTTCGCACAAACATCTGTCAACGGGACAATTAAAACTGTTCAAAATCAATGGCACAATAAAACACCAAAACTCGTCGAACATAAGGTTCGTCGCCGACGAGAAAAAAAAATTCACTTCCGAAGTCTTCGACAGGCATTGGGGTTATTGACGATCCACGACTGCAACTCGCAAAAAGTATTCTGCCCCCGGAAGCCCAACCAGGCCGCGCGACAGGTCAGGTCCGTCATGAGAAACGGAGAATCGTCCGGCAGGGAGTCCGTATCGAAGACGTTCAGTTTCCGCAGCGACTTCTTAGTGGCGCGGAACTGCGCCACCAGTTGGTCCTTGCACAGGATTGGGTTCACCGCGTGTTTTCCGCCTTTCGGCAAGGAGAAGGAAAACTAAAATTACAAGACAAAACGGAAAAGATCAGACTAGGAGCATGAAGCGAACTGTAGAAAAGACAATATACAGAAAAGCAGACATCCACCGACAGACAACCAGAAAGACAGAAAACCTGCACACCCGACAGACAGACAGACAGACAGACTGAAAGACCGACAGGCAAATTTCCATTCAGGCAGATAAACAATCACGTTTCCAGCCTAAGAGGTTACTACAAAACAGACAGGCTGACGTTATAAAACGTACAGCTAACCAAGAAACTGTGTCTGATATGCAATCACAAAGACAGACTAAAGAGAATCAAGCGAACAGATAAAACATTATCAGTGGGTAGCCAGAGAGTCGTGCAAGAAAGCTTACATACACAAACACACACACAGACTGATATCAGAATGATTGAGACAGACAATTTGGCAAATAACTAACAGACTGTCATCGGGCAACACAGTCGTCATCAGTCAGACAGCTGTTCCCACACCAAGCGACGGCTGTACAAGAAAACTCAAACATGCGGACACTCAGGCACACAGGCATGCAGACATTCAGGCACACAGACACTCAGGCATACATTCGACAACACGACGTCATAACCCAGCCAGCCAGCCAGCCAATCTAAACAAACGCATAACTACTCAAACAACCGGTTGTGCAAAAAACCCTCCAGATATGACGACAAGCAGGCAATTTCATCTCTACTCAGGCAGACATTTGGGCAAGTAAACTTACAGATAGATATCAGAGGCAATATAACCGTCATCAGTCAAGCAAATCAGACAAGGCAAACTGCCCCTCAGGCAAATAGGGAGGTACGCGAATTTACAGACAGACAGTATAGAGATTCACCTGTATAAGTAACAAAGACATTTACCTTGGTCTCGCGAATGTTGAGCGGTCTCCGCGTGGAACAATGAGTTTGTGCTCTGCAAAACTGGGGAAGAAATCTCGAAAACGTCATTTTTGGTGATCCATTATTAAACGAATACAATTCCAATTATTATTATCTGTGAAAGTTTAAAAAAGTAAAATCTGCAATGTTGCTGAAGCGGAAAGATAAACGGTCGTGTTGCCAACATCTATCAACTGATTAAGTTAAATTCACTACAGGCGTTTAACTCGGTAGTTACTCAAGCATTTAATCGATCCATCAATCAACGAGTCGACCGGACCGTTCACATGTCCGAATTATTTTCCATGTAACGAAATCAAACAAATCAATGTTGCAGTTATTGTTAAGTGCAAATATGAAAATTACCTTATTATGAAGTGTGGAAATGGACGAACTCCAACGCATTCAGATACAGAAGTACCCCATTGTGGTCATCATCATCGAGCGGATTGATAAGTGACTGCAGAAGGGCATAGGACTCTGGACTAATCGGAACATGAATCTCCGGTACATGAACGAGTGACTGCTCTGCTTCGTCACATTCGTCGCCATCCTCACCAGCGTTCTCACCGCCATAGCTATCTAAGTCATCTGGCATGTCCTCGATACCAGCTGCACCGTTTGTGATTGTTCCACTCAAGAAGACCTGCCGCGGCGTCTGGGATCTCTCTGTGCGGAGGCTGTGGTGGTTCCAACTGTAGAAACCACATGAAGATTTGTTTCTAAACTTGTGAAAGAATACTCGGCACGTAAAAGAAATGCAACAACTCACCTTTGACAGAAATCTACGAGGGAGCGATTAATCCGAGATAAAAATACGTATTGCAGACAAAACAGCTGATTTGTGTCAGTCGAATCCAAAATATGTTCTTCCTCCATCTTGATGAAAAGTGCGCGGTAGAAATTTGTGACAATTCTGGTCACGTCACGCCAGAGACGCTCGATTCTGCGCGAGAAGTATACATTGGTAGGAATGAACAAAAGAAATAAACACAAAGCTTGTCAAGTAATTAGAATGAAATCAATCAATCAACTGTCGTCATTGTACAATCTGATCAATGGGAAATCAACCAATCGAAGTAGCAAACCTCTGATTATGCACAGACTTCCCGGCGATAAAGCTTCCGCGATTCAAACCCCGATGCCTCTCCATGAAATCAGCCACAGCAAAATTTTCTCCTCCCCGATCGCCTCTGACCCTTGAAGGAAGTCCATATTCCGCAACAGCAGACACAAATTTCTGCAAGACGGTCATGGCCCGGTTGTTTGTGCTGCACTCCAAAAAAGTGACCAGACGTGAATAGCCATCTATACAGCCATGAATCACAAAACCCCACAAAATGATCTTATGATTTCCGTCCAGGTGCCATAAAGCATTTGGTCCAGCAACTCGATATATCCTTAAAAATAAACAAACATGCGGCCCATAAATCGATTGAATAACATACTGGTAAGTATTGGAACAGACTATCTATCATTCCGTCTATCACTCAATCAATCAATCAATCAATCAATCAAGCAATCAATCAATCAATCAATCAATCAATCGATCAATCTATCAATCTTGCTAAACAGACAATGGAGTAATTTACTCCGGTTGACTTACCGTCTGGGAATAACATTCGACACTCTGGCTGCGTATCCGTTGGGGTCAATGCGACGAATTGATGCACGAATCCGCTTTCTGGTCACGCGAATGCCTCTTTCGCGCAGGGCTCCAGTAACAAGGACAGATCCAGCTCCCCTCTGCAACGATATGATCTCCCGAACAGACTCGTCGAGATGTAGGTCAGATATCGCAGAATTAGGACATGGATCGACGAATCCTAGCTCCACGCGTCTTCTGTACAGGGTTGTGCGAGATATCCCGAGCAATGAATGAATTTGACTCCAACGAAATCCTTCCTGACGAAGCACGCCAACAGACGTTTCGCCGACCTGCATACGAGGACGCCCGCCAGTAGGCTGAAACAACACCATTCGTGGACGGTCGATGATTTCTTGAAGAGCATGATAGCTGGTTGCGGCTTGGCGATGTAATTGGAAAGCACGCTCGAGGCACCGCTGGACTGAGTCGACGTGTTCACCATGATCGGCAGCGCTGAGAACATCTATGATGTGCATCATTCTGTCGGCCTCCAATATTAATGCTCCATCATCTTCCCTTGATCGCAACAAGACGTTTTCCGCATTCCTCATAGCATCCTCAGCATCTCTTAAAAAATCTAAAATGGATTGGGCCTCCATTCTGCGACAACAATGGAAAAAACTGCAGCAGAAAAAAAGGAGAAGATAAACAATCAGAATCATCGAGCCCCACCCCCGGTTTAAAACCCCAGCCCACAGCTCCGCCCCAACACGCCTCTACAGCAAAGCCACAGCCAATCCACAGCTGGGAAAAAATTAAATAAATAATTCATTATTTAATTTTGGTTTAGCAAAAAGCTGGGAGAAAATGATTTCGGTTTAGCAAAAAGCTGGGAGAAAATGATTTTGGTTTAGCAAAAAGCTGGGAGAAAATGATCTAAGTTTAGCAAATGGCTAGGAGAAAATGATTTTAGTTTAGCAAATGGCTGGGAGAAAATGATTTTAGTTTAGCAAAAAGCTGGGAGAAAAGGATTTTGGTTTAGCAAAAAGCTGGGAGAAAATGATTTAAGTTTAGCAAATGGCTGGGAGAAAATGATTTTAGTTTAGCAAAAAGCTGGGAGAAAATGATTTTGGTTTAGCAAATAGCTGGGAGAAAACTAAATAATTAATTCATTATTTAATTTTGGTTTAGCAAAAAGCTGGGAGAAAATGATTTCGGTTTAGCAAAAAGCTGGGAGAAAAATAAATAATTAATTCATTATTTAATTTTGGTTTAGCAAAAAGCTGGGAGAAAATGATTTCGGTTTAGCAAATAGCTGGGAGAAAACTAAATAATTAATTCATTATTTAATTTCGGTTTAGCAAATGGCTGGGAGAAAATGATTTTAGTTTAGCAAAAAGCTGGGAGAAAATGATTTTAGTTCAGCAAAAAGCTGGGAGAAAATGATTTAAGTTTAGCAAATAGCTGAGAGAAAACTAAATAATAATTTATTTAATTAATTTATGCTTAGCAAATTAGCTGGGAAGAAATCATTTCGCCTTAGTAAATTAGCTGGGAGGAAATCATTTCTCCTTAGCAAATTTATCGTGTGTAAACTCGAAACCTTTTGAAACGCAGGGCGCTCCATAATTTTGGGCCTGAGTTGGGAATTATATTTACGCTTGTAAGAACACATTAAAATCAAATGAAAAATCTTGTATTTCAATTAGATTGAGCAGAATTTTTTTGTCTGTCTGTTTGTCAATGTGTCTGTTTATTTGAGTGTGTATCTTTGTGCCTGTCTATCTGTTTGTGTGTCGGTTTGTCGGTCTACCTGCCAGTCTATCTGTCTACCTTTTGGTGTCTGTGCGTCTGGGTTGATGGCTGCGTAAAATTTCCTTTTTTGCCGATCTATACATTGATTGTGGTATATTTTCGTACTTGGGTCGTCGCAATTCTATCGAAGATTTGGTCTACCGGTTTTTCCAATTTGTCCGGCGGAAACGAGCAAATACAGTTACTCCATTCATCATTTCGGAAATGCGCACAGCACAGCCCAACTACAAGACGATCCGGGAATTCCACAGGGCGGATTTTCTACGTACTCGTTTACGGAGGCCGACACCATGCAAACCCGATTTTAGCTGCCGGATAAGTCGAGAAAGAAGGATAAACTCCACAGCGCGTCTTAACACATGGAGTGGTTTTTTTGACGTGCTGAACTTGACTCTACTTTTGTCCGACAAAAATTATTTTGGGATTTTCTTACTATTCTCTATTGTGTGCAAACCCGACTCATGAACTATTTTGTTTGAACTTTCGTGTAGTCCAGCTGGCGACAAGCATCAAGCATATTTAAAGAAGAGTATTTTGACGGGCGATAGTTGTCACGTGACTGCTGTTTTCTTGAATGGAGACTGTTACAATACCGGCGAACATTGACCAAATATCTATATGAACAACTCACTGCAGTTTCTTCATGTCAGTCTATCCAGCTAACCAGCGAATCGTATAACCTTAACACAGCTGTGTCTCTCGGTCTGAAATTCTAGCGCCACTTCCCAAACTCTTGGGAATAGCGTGTTCATTGCTTTAATTTCGCCGGTCGGTGTATCTTAAATATCACAGTTATATTGTAATCGTGCTCAATAGTGTATTATTGTTCAAGTTTTGAATTACCGTTGCAAAACCAGGAATGTCTCTCTAGCTTCACTAAACCGTGATATACTCACCAGAAACACTCCAGACTGCTCGCGCGCCTTGGGCATACGTACACCACTGACATAACGACAGCGCATCGGTGATTCCTTAATTGCTGCTATCATGCCACTCCTACGGTACTCAATATATCTGCTTTTACAACTTTTAATGACCCGTAAGAAATGTATATAGAATATATGTATATATATATAACGGTCTTGTTTATAGTAACTAGCAGTTTGTCCATCAAAACGTGTCGCAATTCGTTCCGGAAACATGTCGCTGAAGACCTTGCAGTTCGCCATTGATGAAGATGTAAGAGCCTATACACAACCAATATTCTTTGAAAACTCCCATTTTCGGTTATATTTTTGCCCTTCTAGATCGCTAACAAAACTTATTATGAGACGGTGCTTCAGATGGTTTGTCGCCGATTGCATTTCCAGTTCGTAATGGCATAGGATAGATTACAGCTCGATCGCGAACGAGTATTGTACATGTAACAGAAGAGGTAAATGTAACTTATTCGATTTCAGCTGCAATGTCACCGTCGTGCACGTTGCTGAAAGCCCAAATATTTTCCACGACTTCACTCACATGATCTTTCATGGAAATCGGACATACGATTTCGGCATCGCCGGTTTCGGAATAACCGTCGATCGAATAGAAAGTGTGAAATTCATTTTTCCCTCATCGGGGAGCAAGTACGTCCTTGCGGTGTATGCCGAAGATCTTGCGCCTCCGAGGGAGGGTTCGTTTATCAGTGCTGTGTTCACACGCATTCCTGCGATCGAAACATTCGTTGTCTTGACCATGGTTTACCTCATATTGGCTCTGTTGATCACATGCGCCAAATTCGTTGCGAAACCAACTCCCCAGGCTGGCTATTCGTTATTTCAACGACTGTCTAAGATGACACATTCCATGTTTAGGCTATATACCGTTGCATTTGGCCAGGGTACGTTCGCATGCGCAGTACTTGGCCTCTCAAATAGACATACATCTCCTCGTTATGTTACTGGGTCTATGCCTGGTTTCCAAGTCTAACCTAGCCTTGAAAATAATTTAAAACATTTTCCGTCATTTAATGGAAGAAGAATTAAATAAAATCCAATAAAGCTAACGTTTTTCTTCCCTGGGTTTGTTCTGAGGACCTTTTCTACTTTTTGCCATGCATTTATCACGTTTATTCCACTTGATTTATTTTTCCTCATTGCTTTGGCTAGATGAGATTGCCCTGCGACGGACCACGCCCACATCATTGTATGCATTGAATGCCATCTGGTTCATTATGGCTACGATCTTTGGGGCGGTGTTTTGCGCCATCATCCCTTCACTTCTGACAGTAGCGACAAACCAGCTTCCATTCACGGATGCACACTCCTTTCAGCACTCAGGTTTCGCTCTCGTGGGAGGAGGGTTGGCTTTCAAACTTCTCAATGTGAGTGAGATTAAAACTATGAGTGATACGCAGAATTTCGATTAGTATGATTGCGTCCATTTTGTCCTACCGAACTTAGCTAGCAGAGACGTAACGAGGTGGGGGGGGGGGACACTGGGGAAACAGCCCCTACCGAATGACTTCCAAGGGTTGTGGGGTAGCACTTTTAATTTTGTGAAACTCGAGAGTTGCGGGGGGAGGGGATTTTTTGACCAGCAAAGAGGAGAAGATTATGGTAGCTCCCTCAAATTGGCCGAGGGGGCTTAATTAATGTTTAGATTCTTAAAATTCTAAACTGGCTTATCCGCTCAAAACTCTGCCCTCCACCGGCATAAATTCCTCTCTCGTGAAAAGTCCGTTACGTCTCTTATAGGTAAAACTGGAATAGATAATGTATTTGTCTTAACTCCCCCCCCCCCGACCATGTACACAGGAGAGCTCCGATCCGATGAGGCAGAGCATCGCAAGAAGTATGCATGTGGTGCCATACGACCAAGTGTACGAGTGTGCGAGCCGGGAAGACCGCTCTATCCGCCAAACATCCCAACGGGTCGCCTACATAAGGGAGGCAGGTGGTCTGAGTCACCCAAGCCCAAACTGCTCGACCTCCATCACAGCTGTGCCGAGCATTGCCCAAACGTATTCGGCTAAGTTTATTACCCCAAAGGATTCTCCATATTGGAATAATTTCAGCAGAGAGTAAGTAAATAGTTTCTGAGAGACTGTTCAAATATATTAGTACTAAATATTGAAAATGCTGATGCAATAGATATTGGAGAAAAAAAGCTGCGACAGTCTCGCGATTGAGTTACAGTTTTATCAATGACGTACTGTGTAGCGTATCGCTTTCTTATTCAGCTGAATTTAGTAATTGTTTTTTATGCTAGAAGAAAAAACCAGTTTTTATTTCTATTTTATCTAAACGTGTTTATAAATACTAGTAGTGAAATAAATCTCTGATGTGGTAGGTATCTCGTCCTCCAGGAGCACGGTCTCTTGCAACATCTGGATGTTTTGTCGTACTACACTTCTGAAAGCAGCCCACACGTCACTCTACAGGAGCGTGAACGGTGTAGGACAAAGGATTTTGTTAGTGTCACTTCAGTCTCACACAAGCCTATCGGTTGGCGTGTGCTCTCCTTTTTGTTTTGGTTTATTTTAGTCTCATCTGCAATCTCCGCTTTGGTTGTAATCGTTGAACTCACAGTTGGCTCTAGTCATTGAGCGCTTCATTTTCATAGACTACAAACGTTGCACGCTGTCAGCACCACCTTTATCGGTTTATTCATGTTATGTTGGTGTTCGGGACAACCTACGTCATAATCAATAAAATACATGTAGTACCAAAATGATACGCCCCAACAAAGCCTAAATTCAGGGAGGGCTCCTTTAAATTTATTTACAAATTATCGTCAGGACTCCTCATGATAGGACCAGGAGGTGGGCAAAAGGGCAACATGCATGTTTTTTAATTTGAACCCGAAGTTCGACCTGTTGTTCCTAATGATCTAAAAGTTTGTGGGATTTGGTAGGTGAGATTTCCAAGGCCCACTGGGAGGTAAACACAATTTCAAAAACTTCATTTTTTTCTTGAAATTAAGGTTTGTTAGGTTTCAATATGAGCTCTCTAATAATCACTACGAAAGGGAGGTAAAAAACCTTTAGGACTAAATAGTCCAAATTTGAGGGGAAAAATGACATTTTTGAAATTGTTTTAGAAGTCCCGAAAGCCTTTGAAAGTCAGACCTTCATGTCTAAACTAGTTTCAAATAATCAAGAGTAATTGGCGGAATTTTGAGTTAAAGTTTAAAGAAACGCATTTGGCTCCTTTAGTCACTCTCTCGCCCTCCCAGTATCGTCTTTCCTTCCTGAGGCTTTTTTTGTCGTTGTGGCCAGCTTTTTCATGATCACGGCGTCGTACGAATTATGCGTGTCGTTTGTGGCGACAATGCGGACGGCTTGTTGGATAATCATACTACAGTCATCCCGACATTGTTCTCCGGTTGCACAAAAATCAGGTGCGCCCATGCGCCATTTGTTTTGGCAGGCCGGTTGGGTCAATAAAAGAAACAATGGCTAGACCGGCTAAAGTTATGTCGCCCATGGCAAACCAAATCGTGCAAAAGATAATGATCACAATTTATTTGGGACAAGTTCCTGTCAAGTCGCACGTACAGTAATGTTATGTTAGCCTGTGGGACTTGTCTCAAATTCACCGAACAGCTCTTTCTACCGCTGTCTGAAAGTTCACTGCCCTCTGCTCTCTTTGATTATTTATATTGTCGGACGTTCTTGATTAGTTAGTGGGTGTGGTGTGTGGTGACCGGGAGTGTGCATTTGGGGGCGGTGTTTGATTTATTTTTATGCAGTAAAAAGCACGTGACCGGAGAACAATGTGGGGACGACTTTAGTGTTGAAGGCACTCGCTAGAAATTCGGAACAGGGCGGCTGTCGGCCGGGCCGGTTTGCCGGCATCTCCACGCAACTGTACGAGTGCTTATCCAGTTGTATCTGCAGGTTGACCATCCGATCCCCACGGTGCTCTGGTCGAGAATACGTTGCTTGGAGATCCAATGTCCAGTGCCGAGTTGAGGGCACTTTCGTTGTCGGCAGCTTCATTAAATTAAATTTTTTTCTGCCAGCTTTGGTTGATCGTGTCGTAGCCGATTAGCGTTCCTATTTTGGCATTTGACTCGATCCCGCTGCCGGGAAAATTGTTCACAAAGTCTATAATGTATCTCACTGCATGCTGTTCCTGCCGCGTCTCAGCTGCAGAGATGTCAGTGTGCGTAGGGCAGGTGCGTGTTGCGTGGGTTATATTTTGACCCTCCGATGAGAGACGGCTGGAGAAGCTCTTTTTGTCCTGGTCCTTGTGGCCTTCCACAAAAAACGGAAGTGGTGGTAGTATATCGCGGACCCATGAAGACATTGGCTTCTCGTATGCACTGTTTTCGATGTCCAACGGGAGGCGCTCGATGAATTGGATGCTGAGAATGCCGAGAGTTTGAAAGGACGCGGTGGCGGAGGAGCAATCTTGAGGCTTCTTGACGCTTTGATTTCAACGAAATCGGTTGAAAAATTCGCTTCGGCCGCCTATTTCTCTTGTCCAAGTGATTCAAAAGAACACGCCCCGTCCGCAGAGAATTAATTAGAACAAACTTTTCTGAATTTGATGTCACGTTATAGGCGATTCTACCAATGAAAGTCCAATAGCTTGGGAAAACTTTGAAAAAATTAAAAGCTTTCCAAGAGGCAAGGTGAGTTCAAATGCGAGAATTACACTTTAAAATACCGATCGCGCGGATAACGAAGACATACGGAAGCTCGTAATCCAAATGGTAGCTCTACGTCACGTTATTATGTATATTTGTCTGTCTGTCTGCCTGCCAGCCTGCTTGCTTGTCTGTCTGTCTGTCTGCCTGCCAGCCTGCTTGCTTGTCTGTCTGTCTGTCTGTCTGTCTGTCTGTTTGTCTGTCAGCCCCGAATCAACGCTTTATTCGGGGCTGACGTATTCTATTATACATATACAGCGTATTCTATTTTTTACATGCTTAAAGAGGATCATGACATCGCCCAACATAATTAAGACGTGTAGAGTTCGTGCATGAGCTTGCGCCGAGTTTATATTAAAAGCATTTATTTTGGAAGCCTGGTTTTAAAAACGATGCGCGGTACTTCGCTAAATGTTGAAGTTCTTTCAAATCCTACATGCTGCAGTGTGGTGTTGATCGGAATGCCGCGGGTGTCGCTTAAGGGTAACTTTATTTTACGATGTCTCATCTGTGTTCGAGTCTTCGCGATGCAAGTTTAATAGTTTCTCAGTTATCACTGGGTGCTCACTCGAATGATGTACCGGTGACGAGGTTGATCGAGCTTGAGCGAGTGTGAGAGAATCCCTTCGTTTTTGCGCTTTTGTTGATACATTGAAAATTTAACTTTATTAGAAAGCAATATGGCAGATTCAACGTTTTTGCAGTTAGAGGAAGCATCAGATTTTTCATTTCAGAATTTACCCTTCGGGGTATTTTCCACCGCAAATAAGGTACGGGTTGCATTATAAATTGTTATTCAATACAACTTAAGTTTGCAGCTATTCTTGTACAGCCTATCCCAAGAATAGGAATTGCAATCGGCAACTGGATTATGGATTTATCGGAATTGGACTGCTTCTCTGGGCCGGAAATGGCCAAACAGTCAAATGTTTTTAGGTAAGTTCAAAAGCAACAGCAACCAGCAAATTGCTATTTCAGCTCTTGTTGATTGATTGAATATAGGGAAGGGGAACTTAATGCCTTCATGGGCTTGGGTCGGAACGCCTGGCATGAAACGAGGCAGACCGTTCAGCGAGTCTTATCATCCGCGGAAGGTTATTTACGGGACAACGGGCACCTCCAGAAAAGGTATGTGCGTGTCTGTCTGTCTGTTTGCCTGTCTATCTGTCTTTTAGATAGCTTCATGCATCGTTGATTTATCTACTGTGCCTTTATATCTAGATATGTATAAGTGTAATATATATTATTAAATGTTTCATATGCATATATAATTTGACTTCATATGTAATATATTAAATATTTTCTAGTTCATATATTTACCTTGACTTCTATTTTACTTGCCGATTATTTACTCTATTTCACAGAACTTTAATCAACCAGGATGACGCTATTATGCACGTTCCGGCTCGAATCGGCAAGCTAATTAATCAGGTGCAAAAATCATAGGCTAATTGTTACAGTTTTGTGGTTATCTCTCTGATTCAGGTGACTTTACGGACTTTTCCGCGTCCAAGAGGCATGCAGAAAACGATCGAATCATGTTCACAGACAAATCCCAGCGCATCCTCCCAAATTGGTTGGTACATTTCTGCATACACCCTACGTGGATCACTTTGAATGACCGAACTAAGTTACGCTAACCCAAAACTAAGTATAAATTTAACCTCTAGGCAACTATTTATTCTAATGTCACCGTTTTAATTTATACTGCTAAATTAAATGTCTTAATTACAAAAGATTGACCTGGGAAAATTAAATAGTAAACTACCTTCGACTAAAACTAAAGAAAAATTTTACCTACCGAACAACATTAGATTTACGACTGTCACAATTATTTTTTATTTGACCAATTATCCGACAATGAATTAGTTCTGTAATTATTGCTTTTTCTTCATGTTGTGTTCCGAAAAATTGAAGAGAAAAATAGGTTTTCAGTATGGTTTGATTTGCAACAGGGATTACATGCCAGTCGCGTACCACAGCAGAGCCTCATCCGTCGTGGTCTCTGGCACGGACATTCGTCGACCTAATGGCCAATATGCAAATGAAGACGGAAACGTGGACTCAGGACCAGTTTTCGGGCCGACGAAAAAGCTCGATTTTGAAATGGAAATCGGTGCACTGATCGGGACAAAAAACGCCCTTTCTCAGCCGATTTCTGTTGACTCTGCTGACAATCACGTTTTTGGTTTTGTCCTTCTCAACGACTGGAGCGGTAAACACTACAATCAAGAAAAATACTTTCCTTCTCATGATTACTTATTACTTATGACAAATTTTGCTTGTTCGGTTAGCGCGGGATCTTCAAAGCTGGGAATGGAATCCGTTAGGACCGTTCCTCAGCAAGAGCTTTGCAACGACTATCTCGCCGTGGGTCGTAACAGCAGCAGCGCTTGAACCCTTTCTTTGCGATCCTATTTGCCTGCAAGATCCTCAACCGTTGCCGTATCTTCGCTCTAAATCGATTAAGACTTACGATATCAACCTGACGACTTCTCTCCAAACGGAAGGGCAGACAGAAATGCACTACAGTTCCTCCGTCATCTGTCAATCAAACTATAAGGTAGCAGCCTAAATGGGCCTGACTAAACCGTACGCAGAATGGAACTGTAATATTCAAAGTATAGTTTTTGTGAAAAGTCAGATCACTCCAGGAATAATGCCCCGAACGACACAACGCAATATTAGCACAGGAGATTATTTGTGATTTGCAGGTGATGTACTGGACCCTGGCCCAGCAGATCGCACATCACACCTCCAACGGCTGCAACCTCCTTCCTGGCGACCTCATCGGCAGTGGAACAGTTTCTGGACCGGTTCGTTTGAAATATGATAATAAAAATGATCGGCTGCCACGAATATTAAATAACGTTCCCCTATGCTTTCCTTTCTCAGACACATTATTCCTCTGGCAGTCTGTCTGAATTGTCAGAAAGAGGGACAAAGCCCATCACTCTGGTAGACGGACAAAGAAGAGCCTTCTTACATGACGGGGATGAAGTGATTATCCGCGGTTCGTTTAACATCTGTAATCAAAACCTGATATGAGGGAAAGACAAACTTCATTTGATATTGCTCTTAGGTTGGTGTGAAGACAAGTCTGTTCGGATCGGGTTCGGAGAATGCCGTGGACGAGTGCTACATCACCGTCAACATTCCCCGCCGCCATTTCCGTAAACTGTTCCCACGACAGAATTGCATTTTTTAATTATTTTTCATTACAATCTAATTTTAGACGAATACCGTTTTGAGCGCAGAGGACGCTAAAAAAGCGGAAGTGAAAATTTGAATTTTAGAAAGTAATGAGAAATCAAACGGGAACAAAGGCAGAAACAGAAGTAAGTTTCCCCATATTGAACAAGGAGCACAAAACATGAAACGCGAGAAGTTGTAACTACACTATTTCCAACAATCATTTCGGTAAAGAAAAGAGTTTCCGTAGATTATTCGATGGCACTGTAGGTACTTCTTTCGCCAGTCTATTTTTAGATAAAACTGTCTTCCTCAGAGTCATCGCTTGACCCTTTCGCTGCGGTCGACTTGCTTTCTCGTCTTCCAGTATTTTCTTCCGAATTTTCCTGAAACGCTCCAACCGAACAAGAGACTGTTCCTGAACCGGCGGCGGTGGAGGCCTCTCCGGAATATTGTGCTGAGACAAATACAAGGTAGCTCGGTCTGCTCGCCTTTGCTGGTCCACCAGACGTCTCACCTTAAACTTCTGCCATTTCTCACTCGAATAATCAACGGCAGACTTAATTCTGCCCAGTGACTGAGTTCTCCCTGTATCTCCATGCAGACGCTGCATGGAAGACTGCAGCTGCAGGTGTCTCCTCTGTTCCTCAGGTTTAAAATGTGTCGTTCTGTTGGCATTCTCGTTTACTGCATCTTCCATGAGATCAACAATCGTTTGACGCAAACGCCGAACCGTCCGTCTTAAGTGTCTATTTTGATTTTCTAGCTGGGCGATGGTGTCGTTTGAGATTTGAAGGGACTGGTAGAGTTGACAGTTAATTTGCTCCAGCTGATCTGCGATTGATGGCAAGGGAGGTCGGGAGCGGTTCGATGGAAAACAACGGCTTGAACCGTCAGGTGGGTATGATCGAAGAAACTCTACCGTCGGGTGCGGAATACTATCGCGGGTCTTCATTCGTCCCATTGCGCCGCAAAATGTCACTTCTACTGAATGTTAAAACTTCCAATGAAACATTGCAGAAATAAAAGCCATCAGTTGACTTAAGTCACTGATTGACGTACAACTATGAACAGGAAGTAGATGATGCAATAGGCAGGCGTTGCCAGGTGTTTTCAATGCGCCTTCTATCTGTCTGTCTGTCTGTCTGACTGTCTGTCTGACTGTCTGTTTGATTGACTGTTTGTCTGTGTGTTGGCGTGTTCACGTCTCGGGTTTTCTCTAGTGGGGAGAGCTTTTACGGCAATACAACACGTGAATCGATTACCAAATTTATGAATCTTGCACCCACGTGATAGTCAAAAAAAATTATTGCGCTTCGCCACGTTGTATAGCATTCATACACACAACCGAGGTACGTGACTTAACTCGGTTAAAGCAAGGCTTTTGGCAGATGTGTACGTATGAGGAGAAACAAATGCATAAGCCAGTCAAAAAAATTTTGCCAACCCTGCAAGTATTAATAAGATTGAGGACACCCTTTGTAGCGATGAAAGGTACTGCGGTGTGCTCCAGCGTATCACAGGGCAAAAACTGTACATGCCCCTAATTCCTGTAAAAATGGAACTTCATATCTTTTATTTTGCAGAGCGTTGTCGGGGGAACTATCATCGTGGTCAAAAGCACAAGAAGGGATCTACCAATAAGGCACCGAAACACGGGCCGACTGAATGTGGCGTCTGTGGCGATCATGCAGGCGGTCTTGCACCATGTTCCTTGAACGAGACCTACGGGGCAATGGATTTGCAAAAAATGCTGCCGAGAAACGCTGACAGCAAATTAAAAGAATTTACGGCAAAAGGCGGCGAATTATGACCTGCCCGAGAGTCCTTACTATTTTTTCTGCGCTGCCCTTTACTTTTCTGTCCATTGAGTTTCCTCCATCATCAAAGCATTTATGTTTTCAGCATTTTTTTAAATATTGTTCTCTAGAATTATTTGATGTTTGGAGCTGGTAAATCATTTACAGTTTGTATTGTACTGTTATTGTTGTGATAGTTTTCTTCTCAATTGGACGGAAATAATCTCGCGAAAATAGATACACGTTAATCTGACGAATTCTGGAGTATTTGCATAATTCCATAACTCCAAAACTCGCTACAAGTGGAATGTTCCTACAGGACTAAATAAAAATGTGCCCTAAAACGTAGAAACAATAGGCGTGGGAAATAAAATAAAAATGGCAACAATTTCCACTGCAATCGAAAACGTGAGTGATGAGCGTGCCATCAAAACCTTTCTGGTGTTTTCAAGTGTGAAGATGTCTTTTTTTGGGCATTGTGTTTCGTGTTTTCGGTTCAGAATATTCAAAATCAGACTAGTTAGATAATGGACAAATATATATATATAAGTATGGATGGTAAAACTAAGGTAAACTAAAAAGCTGAACTTAAACTTTTGGTAACTGATTCCTTTTCAGTTAATAAAAAAACGGTCTTTGGTTACTGAAAATTTGAGCGGGAAAAACTAAAAAAAACTAAACACTAAAGGGAACAACCCTTTTTTTGAGTTACTCATCCAGTTCGAGAACCAAATTAATTCCAGACCCGAACGCTCCTTGACCTCAACTGAATTATCTATGGGAGTGTCAAATAGTACAAAGACATACATATGACTTCTGTTTTAAAGGCATCATAAGGATAAAGTGGTCTGCATGGGGCTTCATGCTTTCAAAACGCTGTGTGGTCACGGATGGACGAAGATTTACACATGGACACACGCAAGCACAAAACTGGCTGATCCTTACAGGCAAAAGACGATGCTGAGATAAGCATATATGAGCCGCTTTAAAAAACAGTTCAATCATGAGTTCGGTAAACCTTATTAGCAGTCGAAGCAATCAATGAAAAGAACAACCAGCGCTTGAAAAAATCAGTCAGTTATATGCTCTATAAACCACGCCCAGGACCAACGAGTATTGGAAAATATTCTAACTTTGACAGCGCTACCCAGGGTCAGAACCAAGGTGTTTTCAGGAGGGTTTTGAATTCGGGTCGTTTCGAGACACAGACTGGCTCAGCCCATTCCTCGGCGGTGATATGGCATTCCCAGCTCTCCTCAGCCGTCGGAAGATTCTCTTAACTCCTAATCTGTAGTCTGAGCTTGAGACCAGGAAAATGATCTGCAGTCATAGCAATGTGTGAACATATAATACGAATCTACCACGACATTTGAATGAGATCTAAAGGCATCATACCGGGCAGCCAGCATAACCACATAGTGCCAACAGTCCCGATATCCATAGTCGCATGATCGGTGGGTTGCCTATCCCGTACAAATGAGGGAAACGCGAAACGATAATAGGGCCGGGCAGGAAACAGATCAAATACCAAACGCTAAAGCCAATGAGCATCTTAGCGAAGGATAGCTGGCGTTTCTGTGCAGCGGTCACTCTAGCCATCGTCGAAACTGCATCCACCGGAATTAGTCTGTTGATCCGTTGCCTGCTCCGGTTGGATGCCAAAATTCGCAAGCCAAGAGTGAGGTAGATGACACCCATCAACCCGATCGGAATGTAGGCGCCGATGACGAACCAGATGGTGCCGTAAATTTCATCAATGTTCGTCTAGAAAAGAAGGACGACGACTGATTCCTCTCTCTTGTCATAGGAACTTCAGTCCAACTTGGTTCCACACCTCCATAATCCCAGTACGTGGAAATGCCGCCGTGTCGGACTGAAAGCTGATCCCCCCCCCCCACGACCATGGATTAGCTGTCAACCCAACGCTGCGCTTCACATTACCCCGGAAGTTTTAAGTTTTCCTTGTGACGGGCAACGTTGGTAAAACCCTTATTAAGTGGCATGGCTTTATCGAGAAATCTACAGACGTCGTGTAGAATAGATGGATATTTAGATGAAGGTATTACTTAGTGTATCGCATGCATGGCTGACAATGCCTTACATTGTTTTGGCTAGGAACATCACTAATGATAATAATTGACAGCACCTGAGGTACTAAAACAAGGCTTACATAGTGCACTTAGGAACTGCTAAAAAGATATTAATCGAGGCTCACGTGGCTACCCGCGACATCCGACATCCTCATGCCCACTTCTTTCTGGATCCATAGCAATCTTGCTGTCGTTAGGGGGGGCAGTGCCTCCCCCTAATTGGGGCACTGGCTTTCAAAGTCAAATGCGAGAACAGTGCACCAAAATTAAGTTTGGTTAGATAAGCTTAGTGTTTAAACAGAATCCTCAATACGGTAATGCTTGAAATCTTACGGAATCTCAATGAGACGGTGACATTTACGATTCTATATTCAATGAAGTACACTTTTGGTAGCGTAGTGATGCATTAAATCTTATGGATGTTTTCATGGTACTGTCTAGTTGCCTATTCTACTATACTGGTTTTGCTAAAGTCTCCCTTCTCTCATTTTAATAGAGAGGATCGACAAAAGAAGTTAGGTAGTAATGTTTTTAAGGTGTAATAAAACGTGATATTTTGTATATTTGGCTGTGCAAATAATTCCGACTTAGAACTGTCTGCTGGTCGCCGTTTTTACGACTAGCGGCGAGGGGGCAAAGGAGCTCGAAAGAAAAAAATAAAATAGTTGTAATACAGTTACAGCCTGTAAAAAATAGGCACGTGCAGCGCACGTACACGAGACTAACCTTCTTAATTTTGTTCCCTTATTCATTTGATTGGATTCATTCTCATTATAATTAGTGGATCAAAGGATGTCACTCTCATACAAAAATGCGCTCGCAGATATTTTCGATTATCTTCAAAACCAGCGACATGAGCGAGTTTGAAATAACTGAACAAACGCCGCAAAATAAGCGAGCTTTTAATACCCGTAACGTATTTCTGTGCTCGGATGCGGAGCAGTGAAAGTGATGTGGTTCCCCTTCCTACCTTAAAAGCACATCCAGCAGATCCCAGCAATATGTCGCCACCGATGCCAAAATATACCGGTAAGGTATCTGCCAGACCCACCAACCACGGTATGATAATCATAGAGGTCACAGCCACCTTTGATACCCATCTTTCATATTGATGTGGATGAACAATAGCGACGAACCGATTCACAGCCAGCAACAAGGAGGCCCAGTTTAAGGCGTGTTGCGAAGTTGCGTTGAGCAGAATCAGTGCGCGGCAGTTAACGTGGGCAAACTGACGGTTCAAATGAAGGTATGCTGTAACGTTGAGAAGAGGATTGGTTATCGCGCAGATCAGGAGTTCGATTAGCATGATATGAAATATCAGGATGCATGAGCCACGAAGGAGTTCTTTGCTGTGGAAGGATGCTGCGATTAAAAGGGCGAGGAGGATGCTTCCCAGTAAGTGCACCGACACAATAGCGCCAAACCAGGCTGTGACGGAGTGAGAGTCGTACTTTTGTGAGACGTTTATGAAGGATCTGTTTGCGGTAAGAGAGCTAGAATAATTTTGCATGCCTTCCATGGTTCGGAGTGGGGAGGGGATGATTAGTCTGAGTGAAAATATGGATGTATAAAAATACTTTACACTGTATTTGAACCCTTTAGGAATGTATTGGCCGGAATAAAACAATCCCTAGCCCTAATTACAATGCATTTAATTAAACTCATATGGATCCAGACATGAAATAAGAATACAGAGGGCAGAAGTAGGTTAGGATGCCGGTGATATACATAATTATAAGGGAGCGTTCAACAATGACGTCAGTGCCTGATATTAGACGACTTTCCTCCCCCTCCCTTCCGTCAGAGCTCGTCAGAAATTCCTAAACCCCCTCTTGTTCTTCAAGCACTGACGTCAGCTCGAGCCAACCCTCTATATCTGCTAAAACTTATCCAGTGTTGCAACCACATCTTTTACTGAGACCAGATCGAAGCAAGTATTAAGATAGCATGTTCGTATCATCGGTGTCTTTATAATCTGAGCGCAACAGTCATTCAAATCCAGCAAAGGCTGGGAATTGGCAAGAAATCGAAACGATATATGCTGACGTCAGCCACGGCTGAATCCCCATCCCTTAGCGTCAGAGCTCGTCATCAAAGTACAACTCCCCCTACCCTACATGGCGCTGACGTTATTGTTGAATGCTCCCAAAACATAAAATATCGTGTTAGCTCAAGGGCCCTTGGTTGAAAATGGTGAGGCCGTTTCCGCCAGTTGAAGATTTGACTCTAGCCTTCATTGTGAGGGTGAAAATCATTACCTTGCTAATGACAAGCTGAGATCTTACTGGAAACTGTAGACTTGCCCCGGAAATTGTATTTCAGCGTAATGATGAGTCACTAATTGGTCTACATACCCTAGTATGTAATAACGGTTACACATTTACGACCGACTATTCCGTTTTGGATGAATTAAATGTCTCACTGCAAGAACAAGAGTTCTTGTTTCAAACGTGCTTTCCGATGCCTCGAGGCTCCCCGAAAAGTAGGGGCATGGCTAATATGATATTGATTGTGCAGAAGGACAGCACTTTAAAGTTTGGAGGTTATATTTATAGAAACGTTTACATGCCATGATAACGAAAATCTAATTTATTATTGACAGCAAAAAGTTTCAGAGTTCTCGAAAGTTCTATTAAGACGTATCCTTGTCCAGCAATGGGTGCAGTACATGGCACTGGGGCAGTCTGAGAGAGTAGCTAGTATTACGTAGATGCAATAGTGTAAGTATATCTCCTTATCTAGTTTTATTTGCAGACATAACATGACAACGCACCCATCTTTCAGGTTTAGTAAGTCTGCATCGGTCAGTCCGTCGGTGCTGGTGCAAGGTATTCCGAGTCAACCTTCAACCTATGGTCTTAGCCCGGTCAATATCGTTCAGAAGCAAGACAACGGTGCACTAAAAGGAAGTGAACTCAAAACAGATTTCTGGTATAAAACTGCGCATGATACTTCGCAGCCTGCTGCGACTGCAAGCGCGTGAGCGCACTCGTAGAAAACAACAGAATGCAATGGAAACATCTAGAAAAGAACTATAGAGAGAGATTTCAAGGACATGCACCTCAGAGGCGCTCCCATAAGAGACGCGCTAGAGAACTGTTTTGTGAGCACTTTTGCGTCGTGAATGTTGTTTTCACCATCCGATCAAGATTCATTGAACACCTACGAATGAAAGACTTCTCTCACAATCAGCTCAATTGAGCAGGAAATTAAGCGAGGAAGGACGCAGTTTCTTAACGCTGAGAGAGAAGTCAATTTTTGTTTTATATACTCAAATATACGCATTGAAGAAATATGTGAATGTATGCGCGAAATAAGGTGTGCGTTTTGAGCTCGACTTGTCGGGCCTGAAGCGATAAACTGATCACTGAACATTCGTCGTTCACGTGCTCGATCAACACTTCTTATATTTGGGACAGGAGGCACCCTAATGAGCGCAGTGTCACCTGACTTCTCTCTGTATGTTAACCGATCCGTAATTCACGGAGACCTAATTCAATAATGACTAACGAGGAATTTGTTCGACTCGGCTCTCACAGCCGGAACTGAATACTGATGCAAGACCTTCCGCCCTTTAATCACGTCTCCTCACCACAATCCGAGTAAGGAATCCGATACATTTCCTGACGCTATGGAAAATTAGGCATGGCATCAGTCCGTCATTATCTACGGACACCGATCAGTTAAATGTTTTTCAGTCAAAGCCTCCGTTTCTCTGAGCGTTAGCATACAGTAATGTTGGTGCGGTCGATTTCAAAAAATGCGCAATCCAAACGTGAAATCAGCAATTGCTGCCGCGCTTAATTAAAGTCCTGCAAAAATGTGTAAATATTCCGACATTCCTCAGAGCCAGAAGGATGACTTTGTCGCTCGATTGATCATTTCATTTCCGTCGATTGTCCACCATTGATCTCGCAGAGATGACCCCCACATCATGTACCTTCAGCGAGTCAAAAATAGTACTGCGCGATGTAAACTTCGTAACAGATCTTGTTTCATTACCGTACCGGTGAGCGTAGAAAATTGCTAAGCTTGCTATAGTTAGCAAGAGAGATATTACGGCTCCGACAGTCCCTCCAATTATAGGAGACGTCAAACCTAGGCTCGCGTAATTCAAATTGCATTATTTAAATTTATTTACAAATTCCTCAACAGTTAAAAAAGGTGTAGTTTGAACAAACCAATTAGGCAGTCGTTACTGTCTGAACTGAAAATGCCGCATTCTGGTAGTCCGGTCGGGGCTTGATCTCCGATCCAGTGAAAGTTGCTGACGTTTTTCAGGGTTTGTGATGAAGCCACGTAAAATAAAATTGGCTGTATTTCAAATAATACAGAATTAGTCTTTGGTCTTGCTTGGTATCTTAAGTGGAGAGGGAAAAGTTTTGTGACAAAATTGAATGAGCTCCATATTCCAAAGGCGTCTCTCATGACTCTTTATCACCAAACATTCTGAAAGAAGAGTCAATTGCCGATTCATTATGCGCGCCATTTGCGGCTAGGCCATTAAACAGCTGGTAAAATTTTGCCAAAATCAGCAAAATCTTAATACTGTTTAACGGTTCAGCAAAGTTCAACTTTCCGCTGTGGTTCATGGGCTGGCTGAACCAATTTTTACCATTTGGACGTTTCGTAACATAC
>LRSR01014608.1:0-13888 GCA_001579985.1 Hypsibius dujardini | reverse complement strand
AGTTAATAGTTCGGGGTGTATGGTCCAACCGGAAGTGCGTGCGACAGGGTTTCGGCCGCGACCTCCTCAGCACAAACGCACCTTTTTGCTGGGAAATTCGAAGTCTTACCGCAGCAAGCCGACGAATTTGGCGGTGGCGCCCAATTGTTTCGCCTCGTCAATATCCGCAAGATCCCAGGATTTCGTCTCCGACGTATTCGAATAAATTAATGAGTGTTGGCACATTTAAAGTAAAAAAAAGAAAAGAAAAAAGGTCAGACCCGGGATTGATCCGTGCACCTCCTATAAAGTCTGGACTACCTGTAGAAACAACACGATTTTACTGAGATGCACCTATTGAAGTGTACCTGTTTTAAAAGGAAATGCATTGAAAACAATAAGATCCTGTTCAAACCGCTAAGCCACGACCGATTTAAAGCCGTTTATCAAGGCCCGAAAAAGAAAAGTATTATCAAAACTTGACCGCTCGAGTCCTAACTGGACATTGCAACCCGTTTTCTCGTCGTATTCTGAAATCCGAGTTGATGAGCTATTCAGTTGTCCAGGAGTCGAGTCAGTAATTTTTTCCCCTGTTTCAAGTGCGTTTGTTACAATATTATTGGTTAATTGGATAGTTGGATAATAGGATAATTGGATAATTGGTTAATTGGATAACAAGCGCTTGGCTTTTACCGATGGTAAGAGCAGAGCGTGCCCCCGCACCTTGAGAAGGTTAGGGGGAACCAATAATATGTAACAGTGTTTGTCCGACCATCTGTCGGTAGTTGATTTTGAAACAAATGACGATTTTGAAATTTATTAATTAAGTTGCGCGCTCGCCATCATTTTCGCACACTTTATTCAAGTTGAAAAAAGTACTTCATAAAACAAAACCCAATTTGTGCAATCAATTAATCGAGCTTTGTTCAAACTGAGGAATTGAATCACTCAGGCAATCAATCATACACTCAAGCGATTAAACAGCCAATCTTTCAATCAATCAAATCACCTATCAATCATTCGACCTTTTATCCAAACAATCGATCACGTAACAATCAATCAATCCACCTTACAATCAATCAATCCATCTATCAGTCGATGAAACGATCAACCGCGCGATCATCGCTCGTTCATTCCTAAACATGTTATTACGCAATCGACATGGAATACGAACATAACTCTAAACTCGTGCAGCGCGCGCTCCGCGCGCTCGCACTCGTACCAAATGAGAAAAGACTCGGCCTGTGCGCACTTGCTTCTTCCCCGCACACTGAAAATGCTTACTTCAATATAATGCATCAATCATTTTAAACACTTTTAAAAGAATCTGTTGATATTTACTGATTGACTGAGGGGGCTTCGCCCCCTCAACCCCCAAGCGGGGGGCTCCGCCCCCCGTACCCCCCTGCCCGGCGCTTCAAGCTGTAAAGTATTTAAGTTGGTAAAAAAGACAGGCAGACAGAGAGACAGACAAACAGACACTAGACAATTAGATACGCTGACAAACAAACAGTTAGACGACAGACAGAAACACACACTGACAAAACGACAAACAAACAGAACCAGTCAATCAAACGAGCCTTGAGTCACAATATAGAACTTACTCATTTAATCAATTTATCTAAACTGAAATGAACATAACGTAATTATTAAATATTAACTCACTCAATCACTCGAGCTTTGATTAGAATAAGACTTGCTCAAACATTCAATCTATGAAACCATAAACAAACAAAACCAAATTTATTCAATCAGTCAATCGAACCTTTTTAAACAAAAAATTGAAACACTCAATCAAAGTTCAGTAGGAAAGAAGAGAATTAAATCTATCAATCATTATCGAGCCGTTATTCACCAAACGAAGTTGAGTCAATCAATCAAGCTCTAACAGAAAAAAATTGATCAATCAATCAAACCATTAAGCCATGTGGAACCAAACTAAAATGAAACAATCAATCAATGGAGCCGTATTGAAAAAGGACAAAACAATTGAAACAATCAATCGAGCGCTTACAAGCAAAACAAAATTGATTCAATCTAAAAATCCAACTAAAACTTAATATTCATATAAAATGCCATTCAATCAATCAATTCGCCTATCGCTCTATTTGTCTACCTATCTGTCTATCAATCGATTCCCTCTTCACTCAATCAGTCTATCATTCTATCTGTCCACCAATCTATCCCCTATTATTAAATCAATTCCCCTTTCAACAAATCAGTTCCCCTGTCGATCAATCGATCAATCATTTCCCCTATCAATCAATCATTTCCCCTATCATTCAATCAATTCTCCTAACAATAAATCAATCGATCAAACAAATCAATTAACAATTAATCGACCATTCCACTTATGAGTTGTATAAACTTATAATCTATCAATCGACCACAACGGTTAACACATAAGCATCTAACGCTTGACAAACCATGCTATAATAGCGCTTGGATATTGTTCCAATATATTTGCTTGGTTATCAATCAATCGAATTATTAGGCCATGTGGAACCAAGCAAATATGAATCAATCAATCAATCGAGTCGTACTGGAAAAGGACAAAACAATCGAATCAATCAATCGAGCCCTTAATAAGCAAAACAAAATTGAATCAATCAATGTATCTCTCTAAAAACTAATCATTTATATAAACTGCCAATCAATCGATCAATTGACCTATCCGTCGATCCACCTAATAATCAATCAGTCGATCCGCCTATCAATCAATCTAATATTTATTCTATCCCCCAATCAATCAATCGATTCCCCTTACAATCAATTCACCTATCAATCCCTCAATCAGTTCACCTATCAATCACTTAATCTATTCACCTAGCAATCAATCATTCAACTCACTTATCAATCAATCAATCATTCCAACCATGAATTGTATAACCTGCCAATCAATCAATCGACCACAACGGTGAACACATTGACATCAAACGCTTGCCGAACCATGGTATAATAGCGCCTGGATATTTTTCCAGTCTTCCCAAAGCGGTGAATGGCGAAAGCGTGATTTTCAGAATTCTTTGCGAAAATGCTAAAACTGTTTCAAAAATATTATTGGGCACATATTTCGCCGTTTTAAAATAATGTTAAGCAATATTATTGCGTTCCCCGAAATGCCAAACTCAAAAATATACAGTATTGCAAACACAGTCGATTAAGTAAACGTTTCGCGCGCTTGCCCTCGTCCCCGCGAACTAAAAATAATCATTTTAATACAATACCTCAATCATTGTAAAAGAAATTTAAAAGAAACTTATGACTTTAACTGGTTGGGTGAGGTTAACTGGTTAACCGTGCACCTCCTGCATAGGAAAACTGTGTGCATACCACTTTACCACGACCTCACTGACATATTTGATTGGGTTCACCTACGCAGGGAGACGAAAAATAATATCATTTTTTTGACCGCTACGGTCCAATCAATCAACTTATTTATCTATCTGTCTATCAATCAATTACGCTTTCAATCAATCAATCTCCCTTTCAATCAATCATTCAATCTCTCTTTCAATCAATCAATCGATTACGCTTTCAATCATTTCCCCTTTCAATCAGTCAATCAATCCCCCTTTCGATCAATCAATTCTCCTATCAATCAATCAATCAATCAGTTCTCCTATCAATCAATCAATCGATCAATTCTCTTATCAGTCAATCAATCAATTTTTCTTTCAATCAATCAGTACTACTGACAATCAATCTATTTATCCCCCTTTCAAGCAGTCAATTCTCCTAACAATCAATCAATCAATCAATTCAATTATCAATCCATTTACGAGTGGTATAAACTTATAATCAATCAATCGACCACAACGGTTAACACATTAGCATCTAACGCTTGACGAAACATGTTATAATACTGCTTGGATATTGTTCAAGTCTTCCCAATGCGGTGAATGGCGGGATTTTCGTAAATCTTTGCGTAATTGCTAAAACCGTTTCGAAAATATTGTTTGGCACATATTTCGCCGTGTTTTGAAATAATTTGAAACACCATTATTGCATTCCCAAAAAGGCCAAACTTAAAAATGTATAGTATTGCAAAAACAATCGATAAAGTAAGACTTTTCAGTTTTTTTCACCGCTGAGGTCGTTGCTTGAAACTAACATCAATTTTTTTACGGATAACGGATACTGAAATAGTGAACTGTTCAGTTATGTCGGAGTTCAGCTGGTTCAGTGGACATTCAGTCGGTTCAGTAAAGTGTGAAAATTATTGCGCAATACCCGAACCCTCGGGTCTTAACTGGACATTCTTAATAATTAATAATAATTAACTTAACTTTCTCTTTGGATTCTGAAATCCAAGTTGACGAGCTCTTCAGTTGTCCAGGAGTCGAGTCAGTAATATTTCTTCAACCTTCAACTGCGTTTATTACTATAATATGGTTAATTGGTTAATTGGATAATTGGACAATTGGATAATAATGGATAATTGGATAATTGGATAATTGGATAATTGGTTAATTGGATAACAAGACTTCGCTTTACCGATGGTAAAAGCAAAGGTGCCCCCGCACCTTTAGAAGGTTAGGGGGAACCAATAATATGTAACAGTGTTTTTCCGATCATCCCTCAATTCCGTGACACGTTTCAGTTGTTGCCCAATCGACTTGGAACGATATGGAATTAAATTTCAAACTCTTGCTGCGCGCACTCCGCGCGCTTGTTATCTTAAAAAAAAAGACGAGACCCGGACAGCGCGCTCTGAACCCGCTTGCCCTCGTCCCTGACCATTCCCCGTAAAAGTATTTACTTCAAAACAATGCATCACTTATCGTAAAAGAAGTTTAGAAGAATCTAATGGTATATATTGATTGACTGAGGGGGCTTCGCCCCCTCAACCCCCAAGCGGGGGGCTCCGCCCCCCGTACCCCCAAACTACCGGCGCTTCAAGCTGTAAAGCAGCGGTTCAATCGGTTCAGTAAAACTTGCCAATTATCGGGCATTACTGACTACTTGGGTTTCGGTTGGATGGTAAATGTATGTTTCACAACTGAAATCGGAGTCTCGCTTAGTAATTTGCCAAACTTCGCCGTAGTTCAGCTGGTCACATAGACATAGACAAACACATGATGATTATTGTGCAAAAACAGTAGCGTAATTTTTTAAAAAAAGGCACTGAATTGTAACGAATTTTCAGGCCGTTCAAATGTATAAAGAAAAAACTGAAATATGTACACTTATTACGGAGAAACCGTCAACTAAACGCCCTTCGCAATGCGGAAGCTCGAACGTTCTTCTAATGGGAACTCGATCACATTGCCTCGGCAAAAGAACGTGACATGTGGGCGGGAGGCATGAACGACCCCTTCGCAGATCAGGCGGCATCACAATCAGGGAGAGGGGCGTTTTCCAGTTCGGAATTAGTGTCGGATAGGTTGAAATCCGATGATAAAGCAAGTTCCTTCAAGTCGTAGCATGCTGGTGGCAGTTCGATATACGGCTCAATGAAGAGAATGGATTGTTCTGCCAGATTTCTTGACGGTTTGAAGGGCTTTTACTCCTCAAACTGCGCGTCCCAATCGTCGAAATCCACGATAATCCGATGTCGTCTACCGAAGGGATTGCCAAGCTCAATGTTACTCTCATCCCCCGCGGCGTGTTGGCTGAGCAGATTCATCGTAGCCAATTCCAAATGTTCGCAAGGATAATCAACAAACACACGTGATTCTTCCTCGTTCGAAAAACCGAAGAGCAACGTTCGATCATCCTCTGAAACCGAATATGAATGCGCATGGCTGTACAATGAATTGAATTGTCCTAATATTACTGTAGCCATCAGTACCTTTTCCAGCAAAAAGGAGAGCGGACTTCTTCTTTGGGTTTGGGAAAGCCTCAGTGGGTGACATAGAACGTTTACGCTCACTTAAATCCTCGACGGGCGTTTGCTTGAGAGTTGTTGTTCGCTTTGGACGATCCTTGACGGTGAAAAGAGACCGTCCGTTTTTGCGATGCTCTTGGGAAGCCGTTGTGGTCATCGTCGGAACTCACATAAACCCAATCTAGCGTGCTGCCTACACTGATGTCGTAACGTCTAGTGACAGTAAACTCCGGCGACTCTCGCAGGGATCGGTGTCGCGGAAGATTTCCGACGTAATGCGCAAATTGCCGTTCGCCCAACAGCATGATGCAGAGAGACCTCCTCCCCGAGGTTTGATGCTCCTTCGCCGGATAAAACGCCTTATGTGGACACTCGCTCTCATGAGCAGCTCGGGCCAACGTCTAAAAGTTATATAAATTAGAACGGCCGGACAAGAGGAATCAGATAGCGTGACACACCTGAAAGAGGTTAAGCTTGTCATGAAACCGAGGTTCCTCTCGGTTGACAGGTCCGTACACGAAGATTTTCCGCTGTGCGGCGAGTGCAATAGACTTGATGTTGTAAGCATTTCCCCATCCGTTGTCGAAGGTAGGAGAACTGTTGGAAGTGTGGTGGATCATCTCGGGAAGGGAAAAGTTTTCCTTCATGCTAAGCAACCGACGGTAAAAGAAGAAATAGGCATGATGCTCAGTAATCACGCTGATGGACAACAGACGTAAACGGAGATGAGCGTTCTGATGGCCAAATAATGTCCAAGACAAAGCACGGAAGAGACAATGCCCGTCGCCCAAGATTGTCAGAGGCAGATGGCATTTTTGCATCCAAAGCACCATGCCTTTCAGAGCTGCTTTATCAATCTGCTGCTTTTGAGTGATGATATTGAAGTACGCGGCGGACTCCTGCACCTTTCGGCGAATGAGAAGAAGGTGAATTGAAGCCAACACTGCCAGCAGATCCCCATCCTCAACAACACTACATGACTCCATTATTAGCAATTCGGGGTGGAATTTGTCAACGAAATCCTCTTCCTCCTCCGGATCAATTTCTGGGGGGAACTATGAAACTGGCCGTGCCGGCGTTCTTTGTTGGCCGCGCATTTTGCAAGCCTATGTTCTTCAGGCCAGGTTTGGGATATGGAACAAAAAGCAACACTGCCCTCCTCCGCCTCTCATCCCACCCCCTACCGATGTCGTGGATGTCCATTCATACCAGGAGCTGCTTCAGTTGAAGCAGCAGAAAGTACTGCTCCTTCTTTCCAACAGACAAAAAATATAGTTGCTGAAAACCAGTTGCCCGAGAACAGGCGGTGTATCCACCACCAGAGAAGGCCTGGCGCTCACCGTCATAGACGCAGGGCGTGAGTGACTGGCCCTGCGCCTTATGGACCGTACAACCGTAGGCGAGGTCAAAAGGAAACTGCCACCGCTGCGACTTGGGTCCTCGACTATTCGGCAGGTCAGGTTGAAGTCGTTTGAAGGGCAGGCGCCGTTTGGGATGACTCTGCATGTAGACGATGATGCAGTCATCAGTCAGCTCCTCCACGATGCACATTGCGCCGTTGACCCAGCCAAAGTTTGCTTGCCCGTCAGGTTGGTCAGGAAGAACAGGCTGAGAACTTGCCGAATCGTCCTTACTGTTCGCGGGCACTACAGCAGTATTTAACAGGGGGACACGTTTCTGGCCACCCAGTGCTAAACACAAAAAGATAACGTTTGAAAAGTGGGTCGACCGTCCACTTTTATTGAAACAAACCCGTACCGGGAGAAGTCTTCACTAGCTGGATGTCTTCCGCGGTCTCGCACTTCGCGATGTATTTCGCCAAGTACATCTCCCAGCCGTGTTTAGTGACGCGCTGAACGTTGACGTGACCTTGCCAGTACAAAAGAAGCTCCAGAACGTAGGGGGAGACCGAGACGTCCTCGATGTCCTCGATGTCCTCATTACGGAAAGCTGGATGGAGCTGAAACACAACCACGTGAAAATCAAATCAGCGTATAAAAACAAGCTAAGTATTACCATCAGCAGTCGATATTTGACGTAATCGCGCCGACTCCAGCCAGATGCAGCAACAGTCTTCGGATAAAACCCACCGGTACCTTGCCAGAAGGTCGTCCACCGCGCTTTACGTCATTCTCGGCTCTACACTAGCCTCCACGTCTTCCGGAGTCGCAGCTGGCTCCTTCTCGAACATTATGGCGAACATGTCCATGTAATGTGAGGCCAGCTTTGAGAGGATGTTCAGTTCCCCGCGCCTGTGCTCGAGAGTTCTCCCAGATGCTGTCTTGATCCGCACTGAGAAGAGTCCGCAAGGTTGAACCTGCCCTTTGACATACCCGTTAAGGCAGCGCAAAGCCAAGAAAACAAATGTAACAACTTCAATAATGCCTAAAATGAAACTTTGCTTCACATCTGGTTCGGGACGTAGTTTCGCTCGGTCGAATTTGGTGATATCGAACAATTTGAGCAGAGTGTCAGCACCTGGAAGAACGGGAAGAACAATCTGGCAACGCTCGCAGAGGTAAAAGGTTGAAGGTAACCCATTACCAGTCTACACCGCCACGTAATTGACATCAGCCAGAAACGCCGCATCGTAATGCTGTTCAATCGGCACTGTTGACTCCAAGGTTTCCTCATCCTCTAGCGGTTTTTCCGGCTGAAAGGTGGCGAGTCGATGACGCTCCTTTTTGCGAATCATTCGAGAGCAGTTGAAGCAAACGGCCTCAAAAAGTGGACGTGTGGAGATGTCGTACCCATACTGTCAATACTTCATAATGTCCTCCAGCCTCCTGCTTGAGGTTGGGGTTGAAGGGATTGGAAGCCGAACAAATTTAAGGTTGTGGAGCTGGCCTACTATCTGCAATCAATATTTCTTTTCAGTCAAGTAAGCATCGAAGTTCTGGAAATTGGTTCCTACCTGATTGGAAGTGAAATCTGGATACTTTGTTTGGAAAAAACGGGTCACCAGTTTGAGGTAGCTCCCTTGGCCTCCGGCCCTCCCCTGACTCTTGAACAAATTGCGATTCAGCATCTGCTCTTTCTGCGCATTCGATAAGGAAGTTGTTTACATTACGTTGCCATAAGAGGACTGGTTTGTCGCCGGCAGAAAGCTGTGCTCCCTTTTTGATTTCATAAAAACGAGTTCTGATGGATTTGTTGGCCAAGGCACATTCATGATAATATGAGCGGAAACACCTCAGGACTTCAGGCCACGCCTTGCCGTTGCGTGAAACTGTAGCTGTCGCTTTTGCCACCAGGTCGATGAGACGCTGTTTAGACTCGTCCATTCACGTGAATTTTGCAACACTTTTTTCCGATGGATCTGAGGGGCTACTACGACTCAATTAAAAAAATGGAAACAAGAAAGTAATCTCATCATAGCCAAGCCATACCGTCGTCAGCGTCTGCTGAGTCTGCGTCTGCTGCAAAATAACCTCCAGGGGTGCTGAAACTCGGGTGATCATTTTTCCTCCAACGACACGAGACACGTTATCTGCGTGATAAGTTTTTAGTTGCACATAGACAAACGTGAAAAGCAGATGTTAAGGAGGAATTGTCGACATTACATTTGCCTGGAGACTGTCGGAATATGGAAGCCATAATTCAAGGAGCAACACCCGCCAAAAAAACTGACAACCGCAAATGAAAGGCTCATAAAGAGTGAACCTAAACACAGGCAATGAAGGAATCAGTTGCATTTGTGAAAATCGCATAGTGAAAAAGTTTCTACTACAAACTTTCAGCAAGCCGTGATTATTCATCTATTGCAGCAAGAGTATTCTTAACACAAACATTCAAGCTTTTGAGATTTTGAAATATTCCTATTGCGAGGTGTTTCCTAACTGGACCCAATACAGTAACGTTCCGGACGGAGTTTCGATGGGGTGATACCTCCGGATTGGCGCATAGCTGCGAGACTTGGTTTGAGTCGTTTCAAATTTAAGACTTACAGTCCCCATCACTTCTATCCTTTTGGCTAATGGTATAATAAATATTTGAAGTGTTTCCTAAAGAAAACCCACCACCACCCACTTCACCCCCTCGGATTTAGAATTTATCACTGCATAAACCCGTTAACCTCCACTACCACTTCCGACTTGATCTGAATACCAAAAGTAATTTTCCCGATAACGATCAATCTGATAAACACTAAAAAGAGTACGTATTTGTATCATGTTTAGGATTTTGTTGGCAGTCGGCAACCTCAACTACTCAAAAGAAACAAAACTAGCTGACCTTTACCATTTTTGTCGGACATTGGCCATTAAACAAACGTGAAACTAATAATCTCTAATTTTGAAACAACAGCTGAAATCTGAAAAACAGTTGAGTTTGCCAAAATAGATCGAGCGCTCTGCAAATGAAAAATCAAAGGCCGCTTTGTCCACATTTGTACGCCATTGGACGTTAACGGCTCAAGGTTGACCCAAAAGTCCCACTTCCCAAATCCTCACCGCCTCCTTCAATTTTGTTGTCGCAACGATTTAGACTATTTTCTCCGACCGCTTTTTTCCATAACCCGAACTAGTTTTGCTTCCCCTCTCCCCCGACAAAACCTCTGCAAACTTTTCGCCTCTAACTATTCTAGCTTGTAGCTTCACAAATATGGAATGTGTGAAGTGTTTCCCTAATGAAACGCCGCCTAAGTTAATGTCACTCCTTGCATTTGAATTTTTCGCTGTTGATGTGCAGCCAGACGTCTTATCACTACCTCTCCCCTAATTCAACCATCTGTCGCTGCAATTTACTCTATTTTCTCCGATCGCACTTCTTCTCCATCTCAATTTATTTCTCTTATCCTTTTCCAACCTAACCTCTGCTTCACTCCTGTCACTTTATACTTATTACAATATTTATTTTGTTTTGTTGTCCTATGAACCTTACTTTTCACAACACTCTTCTATTAATCTTCCTTGCCACCCGCTCTTTCGCCATTGCGACCAAATTTTTCGAAATGGCAGATTAAAAGAAATAACCGGTTTGGAACACGTTTCCTCCCCGGCTATTACAAAAAAAGGCTGGGCGAAATCCCGACTCAGATTGAAAATTTAAGTTAAAGGCCGTTCTTGTCTATCATCAGCTGGACTTCTTCCCGGATGACGTTCTGATACTTCATCCGCGGATCATAAGTGGCCCGCGGCTGGTTGCGCTGCTCGCTGGTAAGCACGTAGCGACAGTGAACTCCATTACCACTGCGACCAAAAAGATCCTCCTCGGCGAACCCACCAAGCTCCCAGATGTTGACAAAGTGGACACCGGCCACTGAAGAGTCTCCGCTTTTGACCCACTGGTCGATCTTCTCGTTGAAAAAGCGGATTCCGACACGGCGCAAAAACTGAAACTCAACGTCAGAAACGGAAGGATTTGCAGCAGCATCTGCTGCCGATCGGCTGTCGAACCGGTCCATCACACCGACAAGCAGAAACTTCTGAGAGACTTCCCGAAACTCAGCCACGCCCCTTTTGATGGTGTTGACGAGTGACTGAATGTCCATATGAATCAGCGCCAGGTTGAATTCCCCAGACTGCCAGTTGAGCGCCCGGTTGTGAATGTCGTTCGTTCCATCCTCCAGAACAATGAGCTTGCGCCCTGCTCCCGGCTTGTGCCATCCACCACCGCGTACGGCATGCCGCAACTGAGAAAAAACCGTAGTCAATCTCGCCTCCTCAAAGCTGTTGACGTGGACGTCAGAACCCTTGAGACAGTTCATCCGTCGAACACAAGAACGCATCATACTCGTTCCAAAACAATGGACCGGCGCATTCGTCCATCCGTGAACGACAGCGACGCCCGGCTTGGCCCTAGCGTCCTTCTCGTCGCCGGGTGTCTGCTCAGAGATGTGGAAAATTCCCCGACCCTATAGTAAAAAGGCCGAGAAGGTAGTTGGCTCAGACTTGAACTACAAAACAAAACATAAACAGAAGAGGAAAGGTCGCGCAGAAAAAGAAAATGTGAAAAAAAAAATGAAGAAGACAAAAATAGTAATAGTTGCTAGAATTCCAGCAAAGTCTTGTAGCTATAGGAATTCTAGTGCTAATATTGTGGAATGGCGGCCAAATAAATATCAAAACAGCTGACAGTCAGAAATGGAGACACTGACACCAGATTTCACAAACCGACGGGTGGAAGACCGACTCCACAAGAGATACGCAAGGTAACTGGGGCAGCAACATGGAAACATTTTACAAGGACAGGCAGGGAATAGGGCGACCAGACGACAACCTATAAAGCATAAATTTTACCGCGCGACATAGACAAACAAATTGTAAACTCTGGACACCAACATACCAATAAATCACAGCTATGCCATCCCGTAATACAGAATAAAAAGTAGACCACAAAAAATTATCACAATTTCAGCGAGAACAATTGATCGGCGTCCCTCTGGAACGAAATTATGGATGAGACAAATGAACTAAGTTACTTTCGAAAGAAATCGATCGCAATAAAAAATAAGAACCCTATTTCTGGGTTGGAACACGTTTCCTCTCCAGATTATCTTAATTTACTAGTTGTTATGGAAGACAGCACCGGAACAAGTACCTGAACCCTGACCTACAGTCTGGCCTGTTGATTGATTATTTGTTGGCTTGGAACACGTTTCCTCGCCGTTAAAAGTCTGTTGAATTATTCTATAATAAATCATCTGGTGGAGACATGACCTGGTATTGGAACACGTTTCCTCACAGGCCAGACTCAGACTGGAAGAGGCATCAGATTGGAACAAGTTTCCTCACCTTTGCACAGATCCTTAACTGAACAAATCGGTAATCCAAAATTATCCTACGCCACCCGCGTTATTAACAAAATCTAAAATAAGAAACCAATCACTGATTTATTCAGCATACGCGCGGGTTTATTAATTTTCTATTTACTTACCGCCATTTCAGTGCAGGAACAAAATTGATTGGTGAGGAGCAAAAAACCGCAGCTGATGAAAATATCTAAATAAAAAAACAAACAAGTATGGTAAAACTAAGAATACATAATTGACGGACAGAGAAACATCGTAAAAAAACAGACATCAAAACAAATGACAACAACGAAAAACAGGCGGGACAGTTTTCGTGGGGCGAGAATCCTGCGCAGTGATTTTTTTATGGTTGAACGCCCGGGCCATAAAGTTGTCGTTGTTTGCTGTCGGAGGGAGCAGTTCTTGCGCTGCTGAGTCAGATGATTTGATAAGACATTGATGACTTTCTCAGACAGACAGACAGGTAGGCAGGCAGACAGGTAGACAAACAGACAGGTAGACAGACAGACAGGTAGACAGACAAACAGGTAAACAGACACACAGGTAGATAAACAAACAGACAGATAGGCAGGCAGAAAGGTAGACATACAGACAGACAGACAGACAGACAGACAGACAGATAGACAGACAGACAGACCGGTAGACAGACAGACAGGCAGGTAGACAGACAGACAGACAAACAGACAGGTAGACAAACAGGTAGGCAGACAGACAGGTAGGCAGGCAGACAGGTAGGCAGTAAAACAAGTAGACAGGCAGACAAACAGAAAGGTAGACAGACAGACAGACAGGTAGACAGACAGATAGATAGGTAGACAGACAATCAGACAGGCGGACAGACAGGTAGACAGAAAAACAGACAGGCAGGCAGGCAGACAGGTAGACAGACAGACAGGCTGACAAACAGAAAGGTAGACAGACAGACAGACAGGTAGACAGACAGGTAGATAGGTAGACAGACAATCAGACAGGCGGACAGACAGGTAGACAGACAAACAGACAGGTAGGCAGGCAGACAGGTAAACAGACAGACAGAAAGACAGACACACAGGTAGACAGACAGAAAGACAGACACACAGGTAGACAGACAGACAGGTAGACAGACAAACAGGTAGACAGACAGAGAGACAGGTAGACAGACAGAAAGCTAGAAAGAAAGATAGAAAGAAAAAAAAACAGAAAGAAATAAAAAAGGGAAAGACAGAGACAGAAAAAGAAGAAGACTGAGAAACAGACAATTACGCTAGCCCAGTCTGTTTCGCCGTCTAATCAGAGGCTGGGGGCAAGGGGATTTCCGGTTTTGTCGCCGTCTTCCCCAAATGCAGGGG
>LRSR01014604.1:0-33047 GCA_001579985.1 Hypsibius dujardini | reverse complement strand
CCCAGGGTAGTAGATTCGCAACAGCCGCAACAGCACAAAAGTTCGCTCTCATTTTAACACACTCTCACTCTCACAATACTGAGCAAGCGCGCAAACATTTAAGTAGAAAAACTATTTTCAGAGTTTCGAGTAGGGAAATCTTCTTCAGTCGTGCATTTTCTTCGCTTCCCCTTTTGTTCAACTCCCCGCCGAAAACCACGGTTCAAGCAGGCCAGGGTCGTATTTTGAACGAGGGATCAGCCGGAAATGGTGTACACCGGGCAAGTCATCAACTGCCTGTCGGGGCCGATGCGGGTACGGTACCGTTGGTACTTCACTTCACTGATCTTTTCGTCCTTCAATTTTGTCCTTCACTTTTTGTGGGCAGGCTTACGACAGGATCCTCACCATGTGCGGCTAGCGTCCGAACTTCGGTCAAGTGATGCTGAACTTTGGTGCTTACGGAGGCCGTGCTTGAAGCCATCGGACTGAACCTGATGAATGCCCCGTATGGGCGATACGCGTCCCGAAAGTTCGGTGAGTATTTTTATTATTGAGATTTCACGCTCGGAATCATCTTAAATTTCGTCGGACATTGCTAGTCAGCAGTTTTCTTCTGCGCTGTTGCTGCAGGTCCCATGATTCCCGCCAAGCTCGCGTGGTTCCTCAGCCAGATGTCCAGTGTGGTGGTGCCCATCTTCGTCCTCCTCACATCCGAGCACAGCGCCGCCAATGTGCGCAACTACCTGCTGCTGGGGATGTTCTTGGTGAGACATTTTTGCGCTGTTTTTTTCAAATTGTGTTTTTTTTCAAATTGTGTTTTGTTTCAAATTATGAGTGTACTCATTCATAATTTGAAGAAGTGAATATTTTCTCTTCGCAATATCAGTTCCATTACTCCATCAAGAGCTTCTTCCATCCGCTGATCATCCGTGGGGAGAACCCCATGCCCAGTTTGAGATACTTTAGCCCAAGATGATACGCAGTCGTCTGTCCGTTCGATTTGCTGATTATGGTTTCTTTGTGTGCGTTCGTTTCCACTAGTTGCGCCATTCTTGTTGCCCATCGTCTACTGCGCCGTCAAACGGCCACATTCAGTCCAAGTTCCTGCTGTGCTATGCCGACTACGGCTACGCCTGGGTCCTCGGCCTGCGCTTCATCCTCGGCAGCATGTTCGTGGTGATCGGGATGGGCATCAACCTGCACAGCGACGCCTCACTGGCCATGCTGTGTCGTCCGGACGTCGTGGCGAAGATGGACGAGGACTTTGCCGCGGACGCCGCCGGCGGTATGGGCGGTGAGGAGCAGACCCTGCGTATCCCGCATGGTGGCCTGTTTGAGAATGTTTCGTGTGCCAACTACCTGGGAGAGATCATCGAATGGTGAGCATTTCTTCGGTTTCACATGCATTTTTTTATTTCCAGTGCGAGGGTACAGGAACAGGTTAGCATTCAGACACTAAGTGTCGGTCCTTTCCTTGGCCAACAGGTTCGGATGGGCGGTAGCTGCGTGGAGCCTGCCGGCTTTGGCGCACTTCCTCTTCACCCTCGACAACCTGATTCCTCGGTACGACAAGCTGTACCATTTGTTCTGTTCAGGGTTCGATGAGGGTTATATGCTTCTTCGTTTTGCAGTGCCAGGCATCATCATCTGGATTACATGTAGGCAACTTTTAGTCGATAAAGGTGCTTTTTCTATATAATCATCGGGATGTTCTTTGTTTGCAGCAACAAGTTCAAGGATGCCTATCCGCGCAATCGGTTCGCCGTGATTCCCGGAGTGCTGTAAGAATGGGCGTCATGTCTGTTCCCATCCAGTGAAGTGAACGCGTCTCCTTTTCAAGCAACTTCGCCTCCCTCCACCCTGAGACCCTTGTACATGTACATCCTTTTTATGTTTTGTCGTGTCTTTAACCTAACCTTCAGGATAAATGAGCATCATGAGCAGAATAATTCTATAAATAGGGGATCTAGAACGAACTTGTAATGCCGGTCCCATGTCGTCCGGGAGTGATTGCCTGGTCGTTCAGTCAGACCTTTCATGATCCACTGTGATGAATTTGAAATGGATTGCCGGCTTAACGTTAGTCTCTACTTCTACAAAATGCCCGGAATGTAACGTGCTTGGACTGTAAAGTCACTTTGCAAGGGAAGTATAGACCTACAAAGTATCACCTACAACCTTTAAAGACCCTTTACAGGCATTTCAAGACCTTTCTACGTGTTATGTTCATTTTCATCCTTCATCAAGGCCTTTCAAGACCTTTCAAGACCCTTCAAGACCTTTCAAGACCTTTCAAGACCTTTCAAGACCTTTCACGACCTTTCAAGGCCTTTATCATGTCTATCAGTCTACATCCGTTAAATTTATTGACACCTGCAGTAAAGTGACTTTGGGATAGAGTAGATGCATTCGCTATAATGGGGGTGATGTCAATCAAAACTGAATGTGTAATTGATGAAGACGCAGTCCTCCACATTTCTCCCATTCTTTAATGTGGCTTTACTGCATAAATAAACGGACGGGGAAGTTTTCATTAGATGCGCAGGGCCACTTTTATGCATCAATTATTGCGCGATTTTCGTCGGGGAGCGTAATTGCATGTACTTTCATCCTGTGGATGTGACTACACGGGATGACATTTGCCAGCGCCATTTTCTGTGAACTTGTCAGACAACTGCAATCGGTAGCTGTAAATGTCCACGGTGAATCACAATATTTTTCTGCCGGCTTGTGCTCTTATTCACACGTGGCAAAAACCTTCCGCTGACTGCGTCAAGCTATTCAACTCGTTCAAATCCTAGTTCTATGCACAGACCGAGTTAAGTCGCTTAACTCGGTTAGCGGAAGGCTCTTGCCACTTGTGTATCCGGTGCCGCTACGATTTCTTTCCAAGTGCCAGTTACAAAGACACCTATCAAATGCTGACTTGGCCCTTTCAAATCCTGATGGCACAAAAAAGTGACCCATTATATGCCGACTTGATTAGACTGAATACACCTGAAACGCGTACTTAGTAAATACGAAGTTGCTTCGGTCCCTTGTATTCTATCTGTGTGGAAATCATCTACTCCCTTTATCCCTCGGCTATTCTCTTTTGGTGTAAAACTAGTTTTTGGCTCTGGCTCTTCATATTGCTCTAACTAAGACATTGATTCGACATGTTGCAATGAATTTCATAATATCACAGGCCTACAAATAAACATTCAACTTTATGGGAATGGAGAGGATGGCACTTTGAGGAGCACGGACCGGACTCTTCAAGACCAGGGACCGGACCGTATTAGTTGAAAACGGTAAGTTCCCTTTACAGGCAAAAGAGTAACCAGTTCTTGAAATTATAATATGTGGCGGCATTAAGCAATGCTATGAAGACGTCATTTGACCAAGCCTTACTGCATTGTGTTTGCACTACAATATATTCAAGTCAGGTACACACACACACGGACACACGTAAAGGGAAATATTTCCGTCAGTTACAGAACTAATGAATAATGACGACAGCTCGCTTGCCGACACAGTCGCAATTAACGCTCGGTTGTTTCGATCATTCCTTCAGAGAGCGGCTTTTCATGGCAACCCCCTAGACTATAGACAGTTCTCGTAGAAAAGCATATGAACTATCAATACGTCCAAGAGGCGCCAAAAAACTAGGGCGAGGCTGGTGCCGCTGGATCGCCTGCAGCGTGCGACTGCGAAAACCGGTGTAGCCGGAGAATTCTTTTATACATGCCGCAGATCGCCCAGGAAAACAAGATATGCGGCCGCAAAACTAACCGTGCAACAGTTGGTGTTGCGTCAGATCACCACGTCCGGAAACCGTTCATACGATTATTTGAACAATTTTTTATCCTTACACCGGAATCGCTGAGCCAGCAGTTTTGCCTACGTAGATCAATCTTGCGTCAATCAGTGAATCAATCGATGCGTCTTTCTAGTGAACACGTATCTGTTGCTTTACAGGATTATCACGCGGACACATTCCCACCGCAAACATGGTGAAGGGTTCCCTTCAACGCACCCTGACAAAGTTCAGTAAAAACATCAGTAAGTTCCGTCCATTGGGTACGTGTTTAATCCACGTGCACGCATGAAATGATGCTGGAAGAAAAGCAAAGATAACCAAACGCAAAGGACCAAACATTTTCGGATGTTGCAGAGTTTTCAGGTAACGACGATGAGGATGTCGAAAAAGGTCGTGATGATGCCGTTACAATGCCCAACATGGACGAGCCGGTGGAGCATTTCGATATTTTCCACAAAACTGACGTCGGCGATCGTGATGCACCGAGGTAAATCCGTCACTTTGATGTCTGCTTGAAACGCTTGTTGCACTCATCCCTCACAAACTTGTCTGCAGTAACATCCTAGAGGAAGACAAAGTCTGGCTCGAAGGTATTAAGAATCGAACAAAAGATATGGCGCCGGAGGATCAAGTCAGCCTGGACAAATTCCGCGAGATCCTGGAAATTAAAAAGGTTGACTCAACTTGATTTGTCTCGAAACATAAATTAGGCCACTGTCTGGTAGACATTGCCTTAATCGTTGTTTGCGCAATGTGAAGGTCCACAAGTTCTTCGCCGAACGAATCTATAACCTCATGGACAGTCAGCGTGTGGGATACCTCACGACGGGTCAGTTGCTGGGTCACCTCACCAACCTCACGGCGACCTGTTCGTGTATTAAGCTGAAGATGCTGTTCAACATGTACGACATCGACGGTACGGCATGCCTGCCTGTCTATCTGTCTGTCTGTCTGTCTGTCTGTCTGTCTGTCTGTCTGTCTGTCTGTCTGTCTGTCTACTAGGCCCGGGGCGATTATCACTTAATAGTTTCCATCACGTTTCGGTCTTCAGGCAACGGTACCATCGATCCCAGCGAATTCGGCGTGGTCCTCGCATCCGCCATCGCGTACAACGCCCTGTCTATCTCGCCGGAGCAGGTGGAGTCCATGACTGATACGATGTTCGAGGAGATTGATGAGAACTCGGACGGAGTGATATCCTTTGATGAGCTCAAGCTGATCCTGGAAAAGTACCCGCAGTGGTTCGACGGTTCCCTGCAGTTATCGTGAGTATACTGTACCAGGTACTCGTGCGTCAGCTTCTTTTGTGAAACTCATCAATACAAACTATAGCGCTGCTCGGTTCCTGAAACCACCGGAAGCTCCGCAGCCCAAAGACAAACGTAACGAGAAGGTTCCACTGAAGGTGCGCCTGGCGAATCTGTGGACGACAATCAGACGGAAGCGCAAAGAGGTTCTGTGGGGCATCTTTTACGGGCTGTCCATCATTGCCTTTTTCCTTTACGGTTCGCTGGACGCCTTTTACAGCGGAAGTAAGTCTCACACGTATACCTCACCTATATAATATTTTATTTTATTTTTAAATTTAAATATAGAGACTCTAAATTTTATATACGAAAGTGCACTCCCCCATTGTGACAGGTCACATTACAACGCCACACTGTCTGAAATACTACGTCGTGGCTCACGGCTTCGGGATGAATCTCAACTGGAACTGTATGCTCATCATCATCTTCATGCTGCGACGGACCCTTACCGCTTTGCGAGACACGCGCTTAGGTTTGTGTCAAAGTTGGAACTGCTTTAACCAATTCGGTTCTTAAGGTCATTCTGCAAGGAATGAATGGTTGACTGAACTACGGTACGGTATGTCAGGGTATAAATAACTGCTTCTCGGTGCAGGACCCTACTTGCCGATCGATATCGCCGTTTTCATACACAAGGTAATGAACGTGGTTGGATTTGCGAAGTTGACCTTTAAGTTACCGACAGAATTCAATCTAACGGAGGGTCCCGGAAATAGGCAAAAGGGGCGGGGCGGGGGTAATACTTGAGCAATCGACCAATCAACTCCGCTCCGATTGCTACGGAGTTCAGCTGGTTGATTGGTTGACTATTCAAATATTACCCCTGCCCCGCCCCTTTTGCCCATTTCCGGGACCCTCCATTAGATTAAATTCTGTCGCTTAGTGTATATGCCACACCAGTACTTAACAAATGGTTTTGATTTCAATTCTCCGATTAGGTCATCGGGTACATGATCGGAATTTGCACGTTGGGACACTGGATCTTCCATATGATTCACTTCAGTGCGTTTTTCGTCTGACTTTAAAACTATATGTCATAACTTTAAGCTTGTCTGCCGCATCTCGTCTTACGCTTACACGGACTGATTGAAACTTTGTGTGATGCAGGATGCCTGGCGGACGAGCCAAATCCGGATGAAGGGCACCGGAATCCGTACACCCACCAACCCTTCAGCTACGGAGAATACCTCGGCTCCATGGTCACCGGTTTGGGTTGGATTCACGGGTTCGTGTCCATCAGCGGATGGGTGTTGCTCGCAATCTACGTGGTCATGTTCATCTTCTCCTTGCGTGTCATTCGGCGATCGGGTCATTTTGAAGTACGTCTGAATCGACAAAAAGCCGAGTACTACCTACGAAATTTTGTTGGCCAGTCAGGAAAGTTGACCAATCAATGCATGAGAACAACGTTATTTGCAGGTATTTTTCATCACCCATCTCCTCTACATTCCCTTCATGGTCCTGCTAATTCTACACAGCGATAAATTCTGGAAGTTCATCATCGTTCCCGGCCTCATCTATATCATTGAGAAGATCAGTATGACGCGTTGTGTAAGGGTTCTGGTGGGCGGTGCCTTCCACATTAAGGTGAGCCGCAGACCTGACTACAGCTGTGGCGGAATTACTTCTTCAGCCCACACCCCAAACCCATGCGCCCACACATGTTAAGTCTATGAGTGGGCACGCTGGAAGGGGCGTGGGCACGTTGGAAGGGGCGTGGGCACGCTGGAAGGGGCGTGGGCTGAAGAAGTAACTCCGCCACAGCTGTATATACCTCTTGATCAACTCTTCTTTAATCGAAACGTAATGTGGTTTTATCTTTTCCGAAGGCGGTGACCCTTTGGCGGACAAAGGATCAAGGCGTAACGCAAATTATTATGAATCATCCCCCGGGATTCGTCTACCAGCCCGGGGACTACGTCTTTGTTAACATTCCGACGATTGCGAACTTCGAGTGGCATCCGTTTACTATAAGTAGTTGTCCGGAGGACGCAGGTAAACGTTAAAGTTACCCACGGAAACACATCGTGAACTATGTATTGTATATTGTTGTCTATTTTTTTCCATATAGAAAACATGACCTTACATGTGCAATTCAAAGACGGACAGTCGTGGACCAAGAAGCTCTACCAGTACTTCGAGAAGCTCCAAAGCAATCGGAAACAAGAAACGAATATCAGGAAACGGCTTGAGACAATCCGCAAATTTCAGTCGCGAGAAATTGAATCCGCGCCGTCGGTATACGGAAAAAAACGACCGTCCATATTCGGAACGAATCTCCAGGCGCTGCATGTTCCGGTAAGTTCATTGGTTTCTAGTGTATGGATCCTGTTTGTAACCCGAAATTTTAAGTTTTTTTTTTAATACTAAAGCTGCTTCCATCTAACTTACATGTACGATCTAAGTTAGATGGACGATGTTTTGCCTACAGCTTTTTTACCTCTCTCTGACTACATCACTAGGGGCAATATAGCATCCTGGCTCTGTCACCCCTTCCAATCTGTTCGTTCGTTTTTGTCTGTCCGTCCGTCGACCGTCCATCTGTTCGTCCATCCGTTCGTCCGTCCGTCCGTCCGTCCGTCCGTCCGTCCGTTCGTTCGTCTGTCCGTCCGTCCGTCCGTCCGTTCGTTCGTCTGTCCGTCTGTTCGTTCGTCCGTCCGTCCGTCCGTTCGTCTGTCCGTTCGTTCGTCTGTCCGTTCGTTTGTCCGTTGTCGTTCTTCCACCATCCGTTCAGCCGTTGCCCGTTAATCGTTCTATTAAGCACCTTCGAACGACGTTCCCTCTCTTCATGTACGGTAGATCTACGTCGATGGACCTTACGGCACCCCATCCGGTCGAATATTCAGTGCGCAACACGCCCTCCTCATTTGCGCGGGCATCGGGGTGACACCCTTTGCCTCCATCCTTCAAAGCATCATGTATCGCCATCGCACGCGCAAGGTTACCTGCCCGGAGTGCGAAACATCCTTCCACCCGCCCATGACCGCCGGACAGGAAGGCCTGAAAAAGGTACGAAACTCCATTTACACACATGCCTTTTGCGAGTTTGTTATATGAAAGAAAATAGAGTTTCACGCTTTTGACATATCCCGCACAGGTGCAATTCATCTGGGTCGTGCCCAATCAGCGCAGCATCGAATGGTTCGTCGAGCTGCTGGACAAGATCGACGCCGTCCAGACGACCAACAACCACATCGACAAACTCATCGAGATCCAGGTCTACGTGACGTCCGCTAAGAGCATGTCCGATGTGTGAGTGCCCTTTACCTAATTTCGTGTTCGTGGGATTAGTTTTGAAATGGTCCATTACTGTTCAGGTATTCATTCGGATTGACAACTGCCTTGGATGTGTTTTACAAGAAGCACAACAGGTGCCTGGTTAGTGGCATTCAGTCGAGGGCGCTCTTTGGCCGACCGGACTGGAATACGGTATGTTATTAGCTTGTGCTTCTTGGATCGCAGTCGTGTTTTGTTTTCATTGCTATTTCTTTACGTTCTTAGCTTGTGCTTCTTGGTTCGTCCATATCGCAGTCGTGTTTTGTTTTTCATTGCTATTTCTTTCAGATATTCCAAGAGGCGGATGAGAACAAACGAGGCAATGTGTCGGTCTTTTTCTGCGGGAGCCCCGACCTCGCAAGAACCCTTCGAACCCTCTCAGCAAAGCATAACTTCGAGTTCGCCAAGGAGTCCTTTTGAGAAGACCGAGGTCTACCGAGGTCTACCGAGGTCTACAGACAAGAGTACCCCAATTATATTTGGACACCAGCACGTGACACGCTCGGTCCCATCTCTATACAGTTAGCTTTCATCCTCAAAGCAATCACTTTCTGTGACGCAGTAGAACTGCCAAATAGTCACAGCAAATGTTTTGACTTTTCGACTCTCTACAATTCGCGAATTCTTGTTACGTACACTGCAAGATGTATTCAATACAGTGTTAATACACAAGTGTCGGCATATTTCCTAATGTAATATAACAGTTCACTCAAAATAGAAACATAGAAACTTGTAACAATGAAAACGCAACACAAATCAATCCGATCAAAATTGGAAGAAAAAGGGGTGTTAGTGAGTGATAGTTCAAAGGAGGAGACTTTTCCAGTCGACTTTCCAGAGAAGGGAGACAGGTCTGAGTTTCCCGTCTTAACGTTTCCCGTCCCGTCTTTCCCGTTTCTGTCTGTTCTCGCAAGTTCCCCAGCATGACAGTAAACATGCATGTTAAAACCTTGAGAGATACCCCGAGCGAAAATGTTTGTTAAAAGGGATGGTCTTTGTCGACTGGGGAAAATCGACTGCCTGGGAGGGCAATTCCCACGGACACGAGCAGACGGTTCACTAACCGAAAAAGCAACAGTGGCGCCACCGTGTAGGGAAATCCCTATTGCCGATGGGCTTTTCCGCTGCTGTCCGTTAGCTATCTACTGCACAGCTGTGGCACGATTTCTTGACGAAAAACGTTAATCGGAACACATGTTATTATGCCGGTGTTCCGATTAACGTTTTTCGTCAAGAAATCGTGCCACAGCTGTACAACGTACGACGTACTCTTTGACATCGGTGGTTGTGTGCACAACTACTGCAAATCTTCGGGAGCGGGGGAACGTTCATTCCTACATATTTCAGCTGAAGAATTTTCCGTTAATTTTGGATCTATTTTCCAGGTTATTTCGTGGTTTGTTAAGACTTTCCTTTTTTTTGTCACGGAAAATGGAGAACATTCGTGGTGACGGCTTCGCGAACGTCCCCGGCAACAGCGATTTGCGAGGCGACGGCTATGCTCATGCCGGGGCTGACGTTAAGGCGCCCGATGTGCATGTTCATTCGGCGCAGGCGAACGTCAACGTCGATCCCAATGTCGTGGACGTCCATGCGACCAATGCTGCTGGGCAGCAAATTCACACGGGATGGTAAGCGTCTGTTCTCAGTTTTACCTTGTGACCCTCCATGGCACATTTGATTAGTTGATGCGTGATGGTGGTTGAGTAGTGTGCAGCAGTATGTAATTGCTAGATGGATAAGTGGTTAGTAGATATTTGAGAAAAACAAACCTTGTTTCTTCGTGCCCTGGTGTTTTCGTTTACAGTTCATTATTAAGTAAAACGTATTTCTTTCTGCCTTACATTTATACTGTTATAGTAACATAAATAGAGAAGTTCGTAAGTGTAGAGCTTACTTCTGGCTTATCTGCAGGATAAGCAGCATGCTGATGGACGCGGAATCTGAACGAAACTTCCTGGATTTCTCTTGCTATGTTATTATTGCAGCGGCGGTTGCAGGTAACCTACCATTATAGTACTTCGAAGCCTGGTCTGTTTTATTCGGGATGGGATTTTCATTCCGTTATTTTTTGGCAGTCTATATTACTCTACACTTCCTCCCATCAGCCTATGGCCGGTACGATCCTGTCTGTCTGTCTGTCCATCTGTCTGTCTGTCTGTCTGTCTGTCTGTCCATCTGTTTGTCGGTCTGTCTGTCCATCTGTCTCTTTTTCTTTCTGTGTATCTGTCTGTCTAACTGTCCATCTGTCTGTCTGTCTGTCTGTCTGTCTGTCTGTCCTTCGATTAAAATGATATCTTACGTTTTTTAACAGATACGCATCGAGAGCCTTTGGCATACTCATCCCGGCACGTATTGCCTGGTTCTTGCAAGATCTCCCGGCCGTCATTATTCCTCTCTACATCTTCTTCAATTGCGAACACACTCAACTCCATCTGATCAACTACATCCTACTCGGGCTCTTCCTCGTCAGCTACATCCAACGAGCACTGATCTACCCCATCCTCATCAAAGGCGGTAAACCAATGCCATCGATTCCCTTCCTGGGTGCATTGGCGTATAACTGCCTCAACGGCTATGTGCAATCCCGCTATCTGACCCGTTTCGCTTACTACGTCCCGATGGAGATCATCTCTGTCCACTTCCTAGCTGGACTGGTCATGTTCGTTCTGGGTATTGGCATCAACTGGCAATCGGATGCCATTCTACGTGGGCTGAGATCGCCGTTGTCGCGTGGCAGTGTGGAGGTCGAGGCAACTTCGGCGAATTCGATTGGCAGGGTCTTCGATCAAGATTTGGGCGTGGATGGCGCTGGACCGGGAGGTCCCATGCCAACAAACCATACGTCGGCGTCAAGAACTCCGGTCGGTCAGAGTGCCGGAGCCGGATATAAGATCCCTTATGGTGGCATGTTTGAGTTCGTCTCTTGCGCTAACTTCTTCGGAGAGATCGTGGAGTGGTGAGTGTCCCTGAATGGTCTACCTAGTCATCTGCCTCTTTATCTGCCTCTGTATCTATCCGTCTGTCTGTTTGTCTTTCTGTCTATCTGTCTGCTTGTCTACCTGTCTGTCTGTCTGTCTGTCTGTCTGTCTGTCTTGTTTATGTGTTGCGTATTTGCTTTTTGGTCTGTTCGCCAGTGCGTAGACCCATCTATCTTTGTCTTTGAATGATTTCTCTTTTTACATTTTTACAGGTGGGGTTTCGCTATGGCTTCGTGGTCCTTGCCTGCTTTGACGCACGCTATCGTAAGTTCTTGGATCGTTCGCATGAAACTCTGGCTTTAAACATGTTTTTTTATGTTCAGTTCACCACCGCTAACTTGGTTCCCCGGGCCTTGCAACATCACCAGGACTACCTGAACAAGTTCCGGGAAGATTACCCCCAGAATCGTGCCGCCGTCATCCCCTTCGTTCTGTAACTTGCCGTAGAGACCAAACGAAGGAACCTGACACAGCAAATCTCCTCGAGAGAAAACGTCTCATGTCTGTAGATCGCGGGTTTCGTATCTCATTTTTTACTCTTTATGTTTTTATTATCATGTTGAGGTTCGAGCGGATCTTATAATTATCACATCAAACGTCTTAACCGCTGTGTCCCAAATAGTACTATTCAATGGGCGTTTCTTATTTTCCAGTTTGAAAATCTTTGTCTCCAAACATAATTGCCCATTTCTCGTGGCGTGTTCGGGAAACCAGCAGTTTAATAAGTACCGGGTTCGGGAATGCTTTTGAGACAGACTTAGAACCGTCATTTCTCGATCACTATTCATCCCACTGCTTCAAGTTTTTTTTTTGCTACGACGCCTGTCCGTGTGAGCATCCACTACGGGCCACAAAATTAAATTGAATCTACACCCTGAAAAATGCCAGACAATAACAAGTGGCAAACCCGATCTCAATAATTGCTCAGGTCACATGCTCATTTGCTACCAGAAGAATAATTCGTTCCGGAAATGCATGTTCGCGACCAGTTTGGTATCAGTCTGCTCCTAAGGTGTTGGGCTGTCAAAAAAATTAAATTTGATTGAAACTTAAATGTGCGAAAAGACAAACTGAATCGGAAAAAATAAGAATCGAAATATCACGATTTAATCAAGTTTGAGGAGTCATCAGGGTTGAAGCCTTCATAAAAAACCAACAATGTGATCGAAGTGAATTTGAGGGCAGCTTAAGGCTGCTCAAGGCAGCTTAAGGCTGCTCAAGGCAGCTTAATATCAGGCCAGATTAATAGTTGTTTCTTATTTTTTTTATAAGAGGAAGCATGGCGCGCAAGAGCGATTTGTTGAAGTTTCACGCGAATAAATAATAATATTCCGTACTGCGCTGGGCCACAGACGATTTCCGCCGGAGTCCACAAAATATTACACAACAAGGCCGTAATGAGTTTTAGGACCCACTTATGAGCAGGCATTTTGTAGGCTATAGATGTAGAAAGAAGTTGGAGATTACATTTGTTCTTTAATGTGCACACTCTGCGCGCGTGGGCGTGGCAAAATTTGTCTCAAAAGCATTCCCGAACCCGGTAATTGTGCTGCCTCAAGTCAAGGCGATATATGTACGAGACAGCGCATATTCGCGTAATCCGAGTAATTGAAAGTTTTCTTGGAAATCACGGAAAGAGGGCGTGGTTCCACCGTGGAGAAGCCTTACATACAACACACCGGTATTCCATCGGTCGAGGGTTAGTTTGACAGTCCGCGAACAATTCGATTACGATCGCGACAGCTGATACCATCGTTCATGAACAATTCGCAATAGAGTTCTAGGGGGCATCGCGGTTGGGTGAAGACTCCCTGCTGCCACAATCAGTCATTAGAAGCCAACACTTTCTCTGACACAGGAATAAAAGATTTACAGAAGAAACCGTGCTTCATCTTAAACTTCAACAACAATGTTGATCCTTGAAAGGGAACTTTTCGAGCAGTGCCTGGATTACTTAAGGCAGTATCAACCGTCCTCGTTACCGGTAAGGATTTCGAATTTCGGTAAGGATTTCGGTTACATGTTACGGATATTTGAGAACGAATTTACCGGACACTGTTTTTTAGATTTACTACTTGATTTACGGGATATGTAACAAGAATCACCCGTGGAACGGAAGCGAGTTCGTCGTTGATCAATGGCCAAACCCTAAGGCAATCGTGTGTCGGCCCATTGCGTCGCTGAAGAACGCACACAGAAGAGTATGTATCCCATTATGGAGAAACAACTGCATGCTCTGTTTCAATTAGTTTTGATATTTTATTTTCACAGGACCCTTCGGTTCGGCAGATTTGCTACACCGTGACTGTTTGGTCTTGCGACCCCGAAAAATTAGAGCAACTACTGTCGAAACCGAATATTCTACCTTGGAACAGGGAAATTATGTTTCACGGTATTGGTGGGGAATATTATGGCGCGATTGATCATACGGGTCCGTCCGTACATCGGTTCGTACTTTAGGTGTAAGTTGTCCGGGTGATCGAAACGCAGTGGAGAATGTCTGCCTTCGTGAAGGCGAACTGGACGTTGCCGCAGGAAACGGCTGCGAACAGGACTGCTGTGACGTTATGGAGCTGAGACCGGAAACATTGCGGCTATGTAGCTTGTAAGTGCTTTACGTTTCGACTTCTATTTGTAAATCTGCCTGTTTAGTAGCGTATTGTTTGTGCCCCTGTCTTCCACGCCACCTGTCCACCTGGCTGTCTTGTCAATTAGCCTGTCTGTCTGCTTGTCTGTCTGTATGACTGTATGTTCGTGTGTTTGTATGCCTGTGTGTCTCTATGTCTCTTAATAAACTTGTTTGTCTGTCTGTCTGTCTGTCGGTCTTCCTGTCTGTCTGTCTGTCTGTCTGTCGGTCTGCCTGCCTGCCTGTTTGTCTGTTGTTTGTCTACATGTGTGTATGTCCGTGTGTTTGTATGTCTGTGTGTCTGTACGTCTCTCAATAAATTTGTTTGTTTTTCTGTCCGTCCGTCGGTCTCGCCGTTCTGCATGTCTGCCTTTTATCTGCTTATTTCTGTCTCTCTGTCTGCCTGCGAGTTTGTACTCCTGTATGTAACTGTCTTCCTCGCATACATTTCACTATTCGTAGAGACGTGCCGGTAGGATTTACAGTTGGTTGTCTCCTGCCATGCCACGCCGCCCAAATCACCAAACAGTGGGCGTTCGGGGGCAATGAATCGACAAAGCATTTCCTGGAATTCGTGTTGAACCCCGACGAATTGGGATTTCCTTCAGCGGCGGTGTTCGACAGTTCCGGAAAGGCAGTTTCCTATATCCTATTTGAAGCAGAGGGAAACATGGCAATGGGCTACACCGGTAGGACGATCGTGATCCATATTCCATGTACGGATCGTACCGGTAACCAGGGCTTCCCTTTTTCTCCTGTTGCAGACAAGGAGTACAGAGGCAGAGGTTTTTTCCGCATCGTGAACTACGTCCTTGCAAAACAACTTTTTGATTCGGGCCGCCGAAACACCTACGTCCAAATCGCTCCCGGGAACAACGCTTCCAGGTCTACCTACATCAGTCTAGGAGCGATCGACATTCCTGACTGGAAACAACACTGGGTCTTATATCGAGGACGAAAGGATAAGAGCGATCGTAGCTTCGTGCCTGTGACCTTCAATTATTTGAATGAAGGCTTCACAAAGTAACGTTCTTGGCATTTATGGGCCAACACTTGGTACAGACTGACAGACACAAACTTGTCAGCAAAAAAACGTCCCAACTTTCACTAACTTTCACTAAATGATGAAATGAAATCATTACCACGACAAAAACAGAAGAAATTTCATATTGTATACCTGCAGTATATGTTATTCATTTACCGGTAGTAAGAACCGATACCTCGGGTGAATGCAATACTTTGACCACTAATAGGCTTTCCCTACCGGCACAGTATCGCAAACTGTTCGCAGTTATTGCCCAGGAGATGGTACTTGTAAATTTGCTTTTCCTGGTCAGCCAGATACTGCTCCGCCCGTCAAACAATTTCTTCGCCGTCAAACGGCTCCATATTTACTGTGTAAGCCGACTGCCAGAACCATCGTTTCATCGTGTAGCCCTGGTCAACCCAATTGTTGACGCCGACCAGGGTGTCGCCGGCGTAATCAACGAGCCGATGCTTGTAATCCAAAAGGCTAATAATCCAGAAGACACATTTCATTCAACTCACAGGCATATCTGAACACCGAATCATTTTGTCTGTTTGTCTGTGTCTGTCTGTCTGACCTGTTTGTTTGTCTGTATGTCTGTCTGTCTGTCTGTCTGTCTGTCTGTCTGTCTGTCTCATAGCCATTTGTATTTGTTCGTGGGTGCTTGAATACTCGTCCCAGACAAAATGACGAAGAGATGGCTCAAGGCCACCAAACTCAAACTGGGAAAATGTGATGCCAGAGCGCGTGGGTAGTCACCGGTGCGGCCATCTGAGCAATGGTTATAGAACATAAGAACGAACGAAGTGACGTACTGTACGTAGAATCCCGCCCAGCAATTAAACGTGAAGAAGCAGCGCCGCCTGTCGGGTTTACTGTAATTGCCCCGCAGAAGAGCATTTGGCACGCGCAGAGAAACATTTCGGCGCAAGACTGTCTACTGCGCGAAGACGACACACGTGGCAAAAACCTTGCGCTAGCCGAATTATGCACTTTAACTCGGGGATTATGTAGTGCCGCCTTGCGATAAACGAGTGTAATGGCTTAACTCGGTTAGCGCGAGGTTTTTGCCACGTGTTTAAAATAACGGGACGCTTGGTGCGATTCCGTTCTCCCATTTTCTTAATGTTTTGTGCTATCTTTTTAGCTTAGAAAGATTGCACTCCCATTCATCCACTATTTTAGAAATTAAGCTTCTACAGGTGCAAAGAGAAAGGTTTCTGCATCCCCATCTGCATTTGACCGTTATTCATCCATTCTATCATGGAGCCCCTGCTCAAGAACTTCCGGAATCTTTCCATCCCGGTCTTGTGGTCGATCCTCGGCACCAGCCAGGAGAAACAACTGCTCGATTTGATGGGGTTCGCGATGATTGCGACGGCCATCGTGGTGTATTTGGCTCTGAGTTTTTTCCCCGCGCCGTACGGTTAGTTTTGTCTGTTCATTCTTGACTTCTGTCGATTGATTGATTTGTCGAATAAAACAATTTATTTTATTCATGATCGCATGGTAGCTTGATTGATTATTTTTTGGATTAGTCTTTCAGATAAATCGCTAATTTAATCATATAATAATCGGATTTATTTTGCACGTACAGGTAGATATTCCACTGCCGCAGCTGGTCCGCAGATCGACTCGAAATTGGCTTGGATTGTTCAAGAAGCGCCCTCGCTGATCATCCCGATTTTGGTGTATTTCCTCATGGATAACGGACGTCCCACTCTTGGTCGGTGAAACTTGACAGTTTTCCGCACTGTTCGACTGATTGATTTGTTGTTTAGCTGATCGATTGGCTGATTGATTGGCTGGTTAGCAGAAAAATTTTCGACCAAGACGGTTTTAATACCAGACAGTCGACATTTGTAATTTGTTTATTCATTGACGTTTTGGGATTCACTTTTTATAGAAGGCAAGATTTTGGTCGGGCTCTTTGTACTGCATTATCTGCAACGCACCGTCATCTACGGTTCGCTCATTCGCGGAGGCAAGACTACCTCGCTCTCCACCGCCGCCCTTGCCTTCGTCTTCACCGCCTACAACGGTTACATGCAGTCACGCAGCCTGCTTCAGTTCCGCAAACTGGGAGAGGGATATACGACGGTTAATCATCCTTTCTTCATCGCCGGGGTCGCGATCTTCGTTATTGGAATGGCCATCAATATCCACTCGGACGCCGTTCTTCGTGGGCTGCGGGCTGACGGTTCCCCCGGCTACAAAATCCCTCGCGGAGGCATGTTCGACTTCGTTTCTGCTGCAAACTACTTTGGAGAAATCGTGGAATGGTGAGTTGCCTTCAAAATATCATGTCTGTCTGTCTGTCCATCTGTTTGTCTGTTTGTCTGTCTGTCTGTCTATCTGTCTGTTCTGTCTGTCTGTCTGTCTGTCTGTCTGTCTGTCTGCCTGTCTATCCGTTTGTTTGTGAGTCTGTTTATTTGTCTGTCCGTCTGTCTGCTTCTCTGTCTGTCTGTCTGTCATGCGGCTGGTTTTTAATTTGTTTGGCATGCTGTCTGCCTCACTGTTCATGTCGTCTGGTGCGACTATTCACTTGTTCTGGGTTTTCCCATTAGGACCGGCTTTGCTATCGCCGCCGGGCAGTTGCAGGGATTGGCCTTCTTCATCTTCACGTTGGCCAATTTGGTGCCGCGCGCAATGGTTTGTCAGAGCCATTCCTTTACTGGTCTTATGTTTTGTGACAACTTAAAAATGTCATATTCTGTCTTTCAGACTCATCACGATTGGTATCTGCAGAAGTTCCGCTCGGAATATCCGTTGGGACGCACTGCCATCCTGCCGTTCTTGATCTGAATTGTGGGGCAATGCAAAACTGAGTCCGGCTAATGATCCTCGAAGAGTTCTCATTCCCTTTGACTTGCAGTGGGTGCTACTGGTTGTGGTTGTTCCCTTGAACGGTTTTAGCCTCTCACGCCATTTTTTGTGTCATTGGACTGCCAGCTCCCTCGAAACGTGCATTTTTGGGCAGTATGATTATATTTTCATACCGCTCTGTTAGCCTTTTAAATTATTGTCGCGTGTATTAACGCTTTCTACAGTGAATGTCCTGAGATTCGAACGATGTCACAGTGTCGTTTCTACTTTACTGCCTCGAACTACAAAGTAGCAACGGCCGGCTCCGGGCAAACGCTTCGATAGAAATAAACTCACGTGACCGTTCGAATCTCAGGACGTTCACTGTAATGAGATGCCAAATTTCATTGTTTGATATTGGTACTGCGCAGTTTTCGTAACACGGATTTGCAAATAACTGCTACCGAATACCGCTGCAGTTGTCCCGGCTTCATGTGGCCCTTTAAGATTCGCCTGACCAGCCGGCTCATCAGCGAATAGTTCACCAGGTGAGTCAAGAACTACCTACACCCAAATTTCGTTAGTCATGGTGGACATGAGAAGGTTAGGTTAGCACATAATGCTAGCGAACATGAACTTAAAAGGTGAAAAAATGCAATCGTTCTGCTCCTTCGATTTCGGAAGTAAAAGGATATTTGTTTAACCTGAAAACTCGAGCCTGGAACCTAGTGCTCCAAGAATTCGCAGCTTCTTTTGCCGTTCGTGAAGATAAAATTCGCGGCATGAGAGTCTGAGAAAACGGATCTAAGTTGAAGCTTGTTCCTATCTTGACCGCATAATTAACCACCAATATTACTAATGCATAACGAGACTCGAGTCTGTTTCTTTCTCCACTTGACGTCTTCCAAGACTTCCATATTCCTCCGTTGTGGTGATACAAACGGTAATTACTGCGTTAACGGAAAGGGTCCTCTCACAAGGTTATCTCACGCGGTTCTCTCACAAGGTTCTCTCACTTGCAACTTCACAGCTGCACCACATGCACTGTCTTGTTCTCCTCTGAATCATCTCCGGTGATTAAAACATGAAAAATGTAAGTCATCAACAAATACAATCAGCTGCCGTGTGCGCGGTGGCACATCATAAAAATATCCCCACATCCCGGAGGGTTAGGGAAAAGGAAGACCAGTAAAATCAACCAGTAGAAAAGAAGCAGGCAGCAAATTAAAAAGGGACCCATTCTCTGATACGGCGTTTCTTTTCTCCAGGATAAAAATTCCGCCACTCTTTGCTAATCAAGAGTGCGGGAAAATCTCGTAAACGAGTTTTTAAAATCAGTAAAAAGCTGAAATCGAAATCAATATATCTTGGGAGGGTTTCAGTGGTGGCGCATATCTACTGACTTCCCCGAGGCATCCGCATGGAGCCAGGCACTGCCGGGAATGGGACGGAACTTGACCGAGGGTGGTCGTCGAGTCGCTGATGGTCGTAGGTCAACTGTCGGACTTGGGTTTCCAGTACCATGCGATCTTCTCGTTCCTGTAAACGGCGAATGTATTAAAGTCAGGTTCCTGTGCCAAATAAGTAAAAAAAATAAAACCGGCGAAGTACCGAGTACAATCAACGACAAGATTGAGTACACTAGAGGGTCCGGGGTATGGGCAAAAGGGGGCGGAGCAGGGGGTGGCATGTTTGAAAATGGAACAAAGCAGGAACAAAGCAGGAACAAAGCAACTGCTGCATGTCAGGTAGTTGATTGATCGATTGTTTGAAAACCACCCTCTGCCCCAGTTGATTGATCGATTGTTTGAAAACCACCCTCTGCCCCGCCTCTTTTGCCCATTCCCCAGACCCTCCAGTGTACTCAATCTTGTCGTTGACTGTAATTACCGCGAAGTACCGAGTAACAACTGCATTGTCCGAACACCGGTTAAACTAACCTTGTTCAGATCGTATATGAGTTTGGTGATGCGATCCTCCAACTCCTGGATCCGTTCGGCCGACACGAAGCGGTCCGGTTGGAATTCCCCGCTAGCCGGTCTTGAGCAATGCCTGAAAAAAAAACCAACCAAATGTCAGCAACGTTGTGACGTGGTCGTCCATTCACATCCATGTCTGTCCGACGCACTTTTTGGAGGAGCTTCTGGGCCGCACCGGAGGCGGGGAAGACCTCGCGCGATCCATACCGGCGTCTGGCGACGTGGAGGAAGACTCGGAACTGGGCGCTGCATAGAGAATATCTAATGGGGAGGAAAGCCAGACAAAACATGATGAAGACTTTAGCAATATTTTCAGTTACGTTTCTGAAATCAGTTCGCCAGATGTGTGCCAAGTGCGAACGAACGAACTTAACATACCAGATGCGTTCTGAGCAGCACGTTCGGCGTTGTTGACCAGGTTATTCCAGGCGACTTGGTCGTTCATCTGGCTGGTCGCGGCGACCGTTTCCAACGACCTACAACAGAAGCTTCAGTTTAGCGGCCATAATTTGACAAGATTACACAGGATAATTTCAGAACTGCTAGAAAGCAAACATGTTTTTACTTGGACATGGAGGAAGAGTAGGAAGGACGTTCGATGAAGTGACTGACGGCCGGAACTTTTGGCACACCTTCGCTGGCTCGACGGAATCCGCTGTCGGCCGGCACTTCCACAGTCTGGAAACATCATCACCAATTCAATCATTCCGGGAGCAGAAAGAATAAAGGCTGAATTTAAAATGATTAAAGTGCACGACTGCATGTCCGTACCAGACTGTCACTGTCTATCAAATCGGGATTTATCAGTTTCAGCAGGTCTTCTTGAAGGTTGGCGCTCTGACGGTTGGCCGCGTTCTTCTTTAACGACGTCTTACTCGGGCTGCTCCGAACTGGCACACGGGAAGAAGACGACTGAATTGCGACCGGTGGTCGGAAACCGGGATCGGTTTTATGATGGCGGACATGCGGTCTTGTTGGGGGACTCGTCGAGGCCGGATATTTGGCAGCATTATCTGGAAAAGTCACCATCACCGTTATTTTGTTGCGGCAAATGGATCTTACATGAGAAATAGAAGACTGACGAGGTCGGAAAAGACTAGCCACCCCATGCGTACCTTTTTGTGAACGCGACGACGATTTGCTCGTCGTACTGGACATTGTGTCAGTTCCGGAGTCGAAGAGTGGAAAGGACGAGTTAGGGGACAGTTTGCGCTCGAACGGGCGGAACGGACGGAGATCAGCGGAAGCGGCCGTATACTCAGCGTAAGACTGGAGATTCGGATGAGAGCTGACAGCAGGCAGTTGCGGAGGCACCTGGTCGGACACTTCGGGCATAATGCGATTCAACCGATTTGTCTCTTCGGCCATTTGGTTGGCCCACCACTGTGACTCCGCTTCGAGGTCGTCAAGGGTTGGTTGAAAGCGCGAATCGTGCCTCTTTGGTGGGCTGCTCGGCTGGCTAGGAAGAGCTCGGCTGATGCTGTTGCTGGTTTTGGTGCCGTCAGACCTATGCAATAGGAGGAATTAATGCAAATTTGCAAGCCGACCCCATCTCAATGAACAGAAACTATCCAACCGTTCGAATTAATATCGAATTGCATGTTGATTCGCCTGTCTGTCTGTCTGCATGCCTATCTGGCTGCCTATTCACCTGTCTGTCTGTCTGTCTTTCTGTGTGTCTGTCTCTACCTGTCTGTCTGCCCTCCCAAAACGTTTGTGACTCTTTGAAATGTTTTCCAGATGAGATGACGCCAGTCACGGTAAGCTTACTTTAAAAAGAAGGCAACGTGTCCGTCCACCAGTGAAGATGTTGATCGACTCCCGACCGGTTGGACGTAGACCGCTTGTGGCACACTCTCGAGCGACTCCGACAGGTTGTCATAATTGGCGCTCAAGACATGCTCCGGTGCCTTTGTACAGACCGGTCTGCTGCAGCCCCTGAAAACCGCAACAGCGGATACACCACATAACATGTTATTTTTCCGGTCCGCTCGACCGACACATGAAACAAAAAATAATACAACATTTATAAGTATAATGGACGACGGACACGCCCCACCCACCGTCTTGGCACGCCGCCTTCCAGGGCCGGCAACATGGCCACCGTCACAGGGGTGGCTCGACGCAGAAGATCCGCAAGCGTTTCATGGTCCAGTAAGCTCACGCTGCGTCCGCATATCTGTCGCAAGAGAGAGGAGGGAAAACATCGTTTTTTGTTTTTACAATTATAAAAAAACCAAGACAATAGTCACTGATGGGGAGAATCATTAACGAAATCACACAAACAGACAGACAAACACTCACACACACACATACATACACAGGCAGACACAGACACAGACAGTCACAGTCACACAGACAGACAGACAGACAGACAGACACAGACACAGACACACACAGACACATTCACACCTCTAATAGACAGCAGCCTCTCCGCAAGCCGGCTTTATAGGCGTAGCTGTGAGGATCGACGTCGGTGATGGTGCCGTTGAATTGCGTATGGAAGCCCAAGTGACCCTGACCGTTGCGCGATAAAGTGACATCGACAACCTGCAGCAAGCAAAGCAGACAGCAAAATAAACATAATGATGTTTCACATAGAATGCTGAGTCCAACGGTGCACTGTTTGGCAAATACAATCAAGGTGTAAATAAACGGTGTAAAACTGAAACACACCTCGATGCCGTCGGTGACGGCTTTGAGTCGTTGCATGATCTCCTTCCAATCATCAGCGGTGTCACAGATGATTTGCACAGTCTCGCCAACATGGTAGTACAGGGATAAACTAAAGAAGCAGAAAAACATTGAGGAAAGACCGTTCCACCTGACGCTGTCGTAGCCGGGCATTGAAGATGACGAAAAAGCGGCTTCTGATTTTCATTGCATTTTGGTTTTTTTTTTTATTTCTGTATATAATTTTATTAAAATCGCCGAAATTTACATACCTTTCTTCCTGACTCTTCCAGCCCATGATATTGGAATTGGGGATGATCTTGGACACGGCGTTACTGATCATATCAATGAGCACGACGTAGTTATCCGATATGCCCAGAATCATCCGGCCATTCAGCGGGAGTACAGGGTCAAAGTCTCGTGCTTGGACGTTCCAAATCAACGCACCCCGGAGACTGGCGTCCGAGCGGAAACTCAGCACAGTCTTTTCTCGTTTCTTCGACGAAAGTGAAAATAGTGCTGAAAAACAACAACAACGTCAAGTTAGGGAAAGTTAACCTTTAAAATCATAATAACAAAGGAAACTTCACGCACTCAGTTTTCCCATGCCGGATTCCATGGTCGAATGTGTGACCGAATTGAGCGCCAGATCCTTCAAATACTCATGACGGGTCCGTGTGGCTAGAGCCACAAATTTGTCGGATTTGTGAGCAGCGTTCTCCGCGTTGATAACTGAAGGACAAGTACAAAAAGGCTTAGTCGATGTGATCAGAAAGTATACCGTTAAAATTTTACCTTTCGTTAACAAAAAATCCACAAATTCAGGGCCCTTGGTGAAGGTCATCGTTTCCGGTAAGGGAGGACCAAACGGCGGCACATCCCGCGACCGTGACACAGACACACTGAAAGAAAAATCGAAATTTAGCGCTGACAAAAAAACAGACCAAACTCAGAAACAGACAGACAGAAAGACAGACAGACAACCCAACAGACAAACAGTTCGACAGGTAGATAGGCAGGCAAGCAGACAGACAGACCGTTAGACAGTTCGACAGGTAGATAGACAGGCAGATAGACACACACAAGCAAACAGACAGACAGTTCGACAGGTAAATAGGCAAACAGGGAGACAGACAGACAGACAGACAGACAGACAGACAGACAGACACAGACAGAAAATACTTACTGGTACTGAGCGTGATCGGTGTTGGGGTTCTGCACCCGGACCACAATAAATACGTGCTGGAAATGTGACCTTATCGTCTTGGGGGAAAAAGGCAAAGCTCCAGGTTCTTGGAAGATTATTGTAACGATGTCATTTCCAATGTGCCGTTTCCGTAAAAGCTAAAAATAAAAACACGGAGATGAAGACCAAGGTTTGCCGTACGCATTAGATCGAATTCTCCCACCTGCTGTTTATTGCTGGGCGTGAATGGCAGCATCGTGGAGACGTGAAACATCACTTGGTAGCCGTGGAAGGCTGTGTACAGCGAGTACGGACCGGTCGAGTCGGCTGAAACGATGACGTATAAAATTAAAAAATCAGCAGCCTAGGACACCCGCCAGACCGAAGAGCTAAAAATAATTACATTTATTGTCCAGCTGTGCCCGGTATTTTTCGAAACCTTTTAGCCGGACACGTTGGCCCAACAGGTCGAGGAACTCATCAAATGATGGACTGGCCGTTTCTGCAAATCAAACACATTGAGCCTTCGAAAAAGAGAAACAAAATAAGGCGGAATTGGGACAACAGGGAAACGACAGGGCATAATAAAGACAGAGACATAGACTGACTGACAGACAAACAGACAAACAGACAGACAAAGAAACAGATAGAAAGACAGACAGACAGACAGATAGATAGACAGGCAGGCAGGCAGGCAGGCAGATGAACAGACAAACGCACTCATACAGACATACAAATAGACCGACAGACCGACAAGTAGACAGACAAATCGGCAGGCGCAATCATTACTCATACCGTTATTGTACATCTCCTCTTCCGTGCACTGTCCCGCCTTGCAGTACATTATGCCGACTTTGTAGTTTTTCGGCACCTAAAGAGGAAAAAAAGACCGAACAGAGAAAATAAATAAATATGTTACGTTGTTCCATTCCGATCAATATTGTCTCTGTCCTCGACCTTAAAGCGAGATTTGTGTGCGCGACCAAACAATAACCAAACAATCACTACAAAAACACTTACAGCCTGCTCGTCCAGTTTGAGTAGCTGCTCTTCTGTTTTCAGATCGCTCAGTCCGAGCCGAAGCGAGGAGGTCTGGAGCTCCGGCACTAGGCAGTCGAGTAGGTCCTTGCATTTGATCGTATCCTTACCGAAGCGGGGTATCGCGTCCTCCAAAATGGATCCACGGTAAACAGGAAGCTAAAAAGAGCAGATATTCTGAACTATTTATGAATGTAGTTTAACCGGGTTTAAAGAATTAATCAATAAATCAATCGCGCATTCGTTTAATTGTCTAGATGCATCCATGATACGTCAGCACGCGGAATGATCAAAGCAAAATACATTAAAACCATAATTGTTTTATTCATAGAAACAGGGGACGCACCTCGCTGGTCCGCACGACCAACCGATAAAGCAATTTATGGCCCTGCTGGGCGCACTTCTCCTTTTTAATGCTCACGGCAACCGGACCGAATTTTTCATCCATTCCAAAGTAATTGCTGTGCTCCTCGCCATGAAAGTATTTGCGGTAGTAAAAGGCACCGTTATCGAGATGCTCAAATCGTGGCTGCAATTGGTGGATACACTTAGGACCCTGGGTGCCACTGGCCAACGCCACATCTTCGTCCTCTAGAATTATTGCTCCGTAGTGGGGACGGAATGTGGGCGGATTCGAGTGGCGACGTCCATGCGGCAGTCTCATCATCACACCTATAATCAAAAACGAAAATTCTAAACATCCTAACGACTTGCCTGTCTGTTGCCTGTTTTTTGCCTGCCTGCCTGCCTGCCTGCCTGCCTGCCTGCCTGCCTGCCTGCCTGCCTGCCTGCCTGCCTGCCTGCCTGCCTGCCTGCCTGCATATCTATCTATCTTTCTGTGTGTCTGTGTGTCTGTGTGTCTGAATCTCTGCCTGCCTGTCTGCCAGTCTGCCTATCTGCTTGACTGTATGTTTGCCAATCTGCCCATGAACCCTGAGTCGACGTCAGAATTCCATCTGTTTATTACCATAGCTTGAAGCGGGGGAAACGGACGGCGAGCAGTCTTCCGGTGAAATCTCATTCCGGAAATACGGACAGTTCAAGAGCAAATTATTCGACTTCCCATCACCCTGATCGACCTCATCGCCACACAAGTTACTGGCATCCACCGGCCCGTCCGCCGACGGCAAGACACACCGGGTGGAGAAGTTGGCCGCCGAAGCACCGGTGGTGGTATTCCGCCGGGTGGCCAGTGTCTCCCGCGACGGCACCAACCGTGTCATCACGCTCCCCGTGTCGTAATGCGCAAATATCCTCCGTCGGATCCGGTCACCGTCCGCCGCGGCATCCGCCGAGCTGGTATCCATCTCGATGGAATGACTGCTGTTGACGGACCCTTCCTCCAGGCCGCCATTGCTGCTGCTGCTGCCGCCGCGCATCTTGCGAAATATGGAGGAACGCGAACGGAGATTGCTCTTCTTGGGCTGCTGCTGCTGCGGTTTGTCTTTGCTCGCGGCCTTTTTGGAGCGCGGATTGCAGAGACCGCCATTGTTACTGCCGGCGGAGCCGCCGCTGCCGTCCGAGTTGGGCAGGGAGGAGAGGGAGTTGGCGCTGCCGCTGGCCGACTTGCCGCGCTTCAGCTGATCCAAAATGGCCCGGATATTGCCGCCAACTGCCAAACAAATCATAAATAAGAGTCAGGAAACGTAAACCAACCAACTGCCGCCTGGAGCTTGAATTTGGATGAAAGCAAATCATGAAACAGTCCATGCAAAAAAACTACTGCACGTTTGAGTTAATCTCGGTGCAAAGAAATTCATGGTAATGGAAAGAAATTCGTTAACTGCAAAAAACAAATCAAAATGAGGAAACGCGGCCTTAACTTATGATTTTAAAAAAAGGTATAGACATACAAACAAAATCACAGAACTGATGGCAAAGTCAAATTCAGGCGATGTAGCTTTAAATTGTAAATTTCGCTGTAAAATAAATCCATAAAAATTAAAAATCATACGCTTCTCGTTTACGGATGATAAATAATCTCGCATTTGTCCATCACATCGAGAGACTCGACTTCTGCAACAGATGTTTTACAGCACAGCTTATCTGTTCCGCATCTGAAGTGACCCAATTCTACGCCATCCTATTTTTATATCCGTGTTCCCAAAACCAAAAACCACCCAGTTTGCCAAAATAAATGGCCGCGACGGCCACTTCCCAAAAAAATGGCCGCGACGGCCACTTCCGGCGGGGACTGCCAGCCAAGTCAGCCGCCACAGTGAGGACAGAGCACACAGTGAGGACAGAGAGCATCGTGACTGCTTCCCATGCATACCCGATTTGCCAAAGTCAATGGAACTGGCACTTCCGCCGTATTCCTTCAAAAGCGCCGTCGGCTTCGGCGTATCGTCCTCCTCCATGGGGATGTCGAGACTGCTCACACTGCGATGATGGTAATAGTGGCGGCGTTGCGGCTGCTGCTGCTGCGCCATGGGATTAGCAATAATTTCGGCGTCCGTAAAACGCGCTGACGAGGAGGAGGAGGACGGCTGACTGCCTCCCCCGCCATTACTCAGTGCTCGATCATCGTAAACCGGCCTGACAATGGGAATTAAATGGCGAGCCACTCGGGGACTCCGGTTGGCGTTGACGTAAGAGGACGAGTTGCTGGCGGTGCTTGAGCTGGTGGTTGAGCTGCTGCCGGCGTCTCGTTGCTGCTGCTGCTGAGGATAAGGCGGCGGATTGATGCTGCCCATTGAGCGCTGCAAAAAGAAGAAGAGAATAATACATGTACGATCTCGCTAAATGAATCAGAAAAATCGGTTGTAAATTCCCTTAAAAGAAATCAATTCATTGAACCAATGCAGCAATCGAGTAGGCTTCTTTAACAATAAAAACGTCCGACAGTGCAAATTCATGACAAAATGAATCGCTTTCACAAATCTAGGCAAATGACCAAAAAAAGATAACATATTCCGGAATTATGGCAATTTTGGCAATTCCCGATTCGGCGAGGCGCAACAAATCGAAATAACCCAATCAGAAAGACGATTTCATTCCTTCAGAATAACCACTCATGTTCGACTAATTTTTCCCCTCCATCAATGACAAATTGGACAATGAGCGTGGAGCCAAAAGTTGACCATTTCCATTGGTCACTCCGCATAAAAAATAAATGGAGATGTAATTCTAACAATTCAGGGCTCGTTAAGACAGAACGCGTCTTCAAGCAAAACATCAAATCCCGAACCTTCCTCATCCTTTGAACAAACTCGAATGCAACGTCCGTTTCTTCAATTCAACCCAAGCATGTTCAACGGGGAAGAGTGAAAAATTCAATCGAAAGATCTAATGCTAAAAATCGTTTTGCACGCCGGGTATTCCGTTCCTTAAGTTTCAGCTTCCGTACTGTGCTTAATTTTTTTCCGGCAAATAAATAATCGAGCCACACGTAAACAGCCATTGAAAATTTGACCCAAAATAAATTTCGTTAAAATAATCACATCGGGTCAATGGCATCCCGATGAGCGTCTTACCGCGCTGCCTCGGATCACATCCTTGGGCGAAGGTGCAGCATTCGGCGGCGGCATTTCCGGTCGCATGTGTTGATAGTAAAAGTGTGGATCAACCACCGTCGCGGACATTCTTCTTCCTCGTCCCGTCAATCACTTCCCTCCCGGTGTGCACCGGCTACGCGCACTTTGCAAGTATAATCTCCACACAACAACAAATTCCCAACATCATCATCATCATTGGCGGGGCGAAATTCCACACTCCAACCGTCCATCCATCCATCCAATAGTGTTCATATGGTATGTGCGTGGCGCGCTTCAGCAGGAGAAATCTGAAAGAGGCATAACAATCGGTCGTTAGAATAAAAGAAAAGCCACGAGAGGAGGGCAGGAAGGAAGGAAAAGGAAATGAAATTTGAGCCTTATTTGACGGGCGAACAATCATCATCGATCACACGCATTCCTCGCACCTTGCCAGATTGCAACCGCTAACTCGACCAAATTAAACTCCAACAAATGTTGAAAAAATTAAACACGAACAAATGTTGAAAAAATTAACAATTTATAGCGTGAAATTAGTTGGTAAAAGCAAAATGTACGAATCAATATCAAAGTTTACCATTCAATCAATCAACAATCAATCAAACTGAAAATCGAAATTCACCATTTAATCAATCAACAATCAATCAATCAAACTATGAAAATTCAGAATATTAAGCTGGATTCATGTCGATGGGTGGACACGCCCGGCATCCACCGATATTTAGATCTATCCATTTCAACACTGACAATTCCTCAAGAGGTTCCCCCCCCCTGACTTGAGATGTTGAGCGATATGGGAAGCGAGAAACACACGTCCACATCCCTCGAGGGGTCAACTGGTCAAGAGTGTCCCTTTCTTGCATTTTCCCTGTGGGAGCCGAAGTGAACAAGTGCCTTCCCATCGAATTCCCTGCTCCGAAAAGCACACTCGAAGAGAGATTTGTAAAATAACTCGACTTCAGCGAGAAGGCAGAGGCAAACTAACACTTCATACTATACAAACAATGAGTGCTTTTAAATGATAAACAAAATCAGATTTTGACATCACATAACAAATTGCCTATCTTTTATATTTTATTTAAATACATAATACGTAAAAAATATAAATCGACATTTAGGAGATTTTATTCGAAATTCTTGAAGTATTAAAAGATATTTATTTCTAATATTAGAATATATTCATTTTAAATATCAGAATTTATTTGTTTCAAATAATAAAATATATTTATTCCGAAAAATTAAAATATTCATTTCGATTCAAGCACAATAATTCAGCCTCACTAGTCAGAAACGAAAGTTATGTCTTCCAGTCAAGTACAACCAGATCTGCAGCAAATTCCAATGCAAAGTGGCCGAACTTGGTGGTGACAGAGCTTCCTTGCGATACAATCCGTAATGGTGTCCTTCGCCGTGTCGTGCGCTCAATCTCAGAAGGATAACAGTCACGCGCCACTGTCTGGAGGCATGAACGCAAAGTGGTGCGAGATGATGGCCGTGACGACGCCACGGAAGAAAGGAATATCAAAAACGGCAATCACGAGACTCATCGCACAACATCTGCCGGTTATCGCTGCTCCCCGATCGCACACCCACAGTCAGACAGTCAGACAGTCAGACAGACAGACATAATCCACTAGTGACCTTCTAACACTAGACTCCTCCTTTATCAGACTACTCTATCGAAAATTTGCGTTTCTGCTGGGAATGATTAGAGAGCCGTAGGATAAAATCTCATCAGATGGAAACAAGTCAATCAACCAATCAATCAAGAACAGCCAGATGCCAATTACTAAACGCACAAATTACCATGTTTTAGTAATAGCAACCTTATAAAAACGGGATTTTCCTGAGTATAAATTTGATTTGGACGATTCAACCACGAAAACAAAAAACTGTGTCAAAAAATTGCACTTTTTTATGAGAAATGCTCACGAATGTTCAGTGATAAATCCGATCACCAAGCAATCAATCGAGCATTTGGATATTGTAAGCTGTAGAAAATGCTCTGAGAAAGTTTCAACAGTAATGATGGTCTGATGGACGAAACACCAAAATCCAGACGATAATTCAAACCAATTGCCAATATTCAGGGAAACAAGATCAACCCGATCCGAATTTCAGGAACGACGATCAAGCAATCAAGCAATCGACTGGGGAGGCAAATTAGACATCAATCAAGCAATCAAGCAGCCGATTAGCGAGGCATATGACACATCAATCAATCGATCCATCGATCAATCAACTCACGGTCTCCGCCGAAGCCAAACAAGAAATCCTGGAAATCCGATACAGCATCCACCACACACAACCGCTAAATGAAATTCAGCCCCCAAAGAAAGAAGAGTTACGTTACAGACATTTCTCCTTCACCACATCATCCCACCACGTATAATAAATAATCATAGTCTCTCTTTCTCGTTCACCAGACATTTCCGTCAGGCTCGTAAAAAAAGTAGCCTTGGTGAAGCACGTAAATCACTCAAGCACCACTTTCAGCGTTGAAGCACCCCAAGCAAGCGCAACAGCACAGCCACTTTTCCTATACCCCAAAAAACTTGCAAGACGTGGTGCGTGTCGTCGGAAATCTCCACAACCAGTCTCACATCACCACGCAGCTTAAAAACACACACAAAATTCCTCAAACGTCGTATTTCCCTCCTCTTTCTTTCTCTCTAGTCCCTCCTTTTAGTCAGTGGCAGTGGCAGTGATTGCGGCATCATACACAAATCACAGCACGACAAAAGATTCGAAGCCGCACCATCAATCTCCATATACACACACAAACGCTAATAACACAACGCACCCCGTTCTTGTCTCGCTCGGTCCCTCTCGTCCGGTCCACAATCCCCGCACCGCGAATAAAATGAAAACACACACACACGTCAAAATGCGGGAGTAGAAATTGAGAAAGTCCACAACCGTGAGACGCGAATAAAATTCCGCGGAATCTTCCCCCGTGGAGAGAGATCGAGAATCGAGAGTGCGACGGTTGAAATGGATCACGGTGATGGTGGTGATGGTGGTGATGGTGGTGATGGTGGTGGTGGTGGTGATGGTGGTGGTGGTGGCGGTGGTGGTGGTGAGAATTCCAAAAATAAAATCCTACTCTGTAGTGGTGAATACCGATGAGGCAATGATCAAATAGAGCGTTTCAGTTTCCCTTCACCAATCAGAAAACTTTCACCATACATACGCTGCGAAACCTCAGGGTTGTTAAATAAAGGGTAAAATTTTGTAACCGACAAGGTAATGTTAAACAACAGTACTATGCCAGCGTGTGGAGGTGGTGGACGGAAATCGGAAAAGAAGGGAGAATTGACTTGACTTTGTGGCGTGTGTAGAGCTTTCGTTTGCACAGCTTTTGATAACAACACCACGGTGGCGCAGAGAGAGAGAGGGGGACGGACAGGCGGCTACAAGCCAACCACAGACGCGGACCGTTTTCGGTCTCTCCCCGGTTGCGGCGGCGGTGATGAGGTGATCGCCGTCAAATTAAAACGTCGTGGCAAAATCAAAACTCACAGCCGTTGCACCGGCACCACACACTGCACAATCCGTTCCGCTGTGTTCTCCTTTTCTCCTTCTCCAATTTCTTGGCGTACAAGGAAGAAGAAGGCCCGGCGGGAATATGGAGCGGCTAGCGTGGGTGGAATTAATTCCATTTTGTGTGTATGTATGTGTGTGTATGTGTGTATGTGTTTGATATTGACATAGGTGTGGCCCATATATGCGACGCGCGAGAGGGGAGAGAGAGAGAGAACAGGAAGGGCACTGTCTCTCGCGTTGGTTTGCAGAGAGCGCAGACACTGGAGAGGATGTACAAAGAGAGAGCTTCAAGGAGGAAGTGACTGCGTTTTGAGACGTTTGCTCACAGTCTCAAAGAGGGCTCCTTCTTCAGCGTACACTGCACTGTACTGCGACGGAGGAATTTTCAAGGGGGGGAAATCGGACCGGCTTGCGACGATGCAGTGGCGACAGACCGCTGGTCACTTTTCGAATTGCAATCAATCAATCAATCAAGCATTACACAGCGCAATCGGTCAATCAACCACCGGTAGGCTGCTTAAGCTTTTGATGAGTAAAAAGAGACAACATAATGAATGGGCGGTTAATTGACTCAAGTCACCCAGGTCAAATTATGACTAACGAGAAAGCCTGCTTCATCGATTCACAGCAAAAGTGCCATTCTGATACCATAACGGTATATATGTGACTAATGATGATTCAAAGCCTAATAATTAATTGCAGAATTGTCATTTGTCATGATCGCTGAGTAGGAGCTCGGTAAGAGCTCCCCGGTACGCCATAAAAGCCATTTGCCTTTCCACACAAGCGTCGTAATTAACAACCGATCCGTCGGCCATCACTTCTCACATATTCAAAGGCAAAATAAACAAGGCAGTTACGGTGTGAAATGGTCAATCCAAATAATTTTTCGGCCATACCCGGCTAGGGAATAGTAGAGATGGCAAACTCTAAACTAGAAAATCCTTATCAACAAATTTTTATATAACTAAAAAAACTGAATATTTTTGGATTTAGTTTAAATTCCACCTTTAACAGCAATGGTTGTAACTAGACGTATATGTAAAGAATTCTGACCCGGAATTTTGATCGGTAAAAAAAGCAGTAGCGTTGTTCGGCAATGTTTGCAACAGCTGGCTGATGTTTTCTTTTTTTCTTCCGGGGTGGGGATGAGCGATGTTGACCGAGGGTCAGCGATGCGAGACCACCGAACAGAGTGTGTTCGTATTAACCACCGAACAGAGAGTGTGTTCGTATCAGTGGCCTCTTCTCTCTTCTCTCTAAAAGTAAATGGGCAACTCGGATTCGGACCGTGTGTGCGTCTCTCTCTCTCTCTCCCCTCGATC
>LRSR01014601.1:0-18005 GCA_001579985.1 Hypsibius dujardini | reverse complement strand
CTGGCAGACAGACAGACAGACAGACAATGGATGTACCTGTGGGATTCACTGGACACGAATATCACTCGCGACGGTGCCGATTGGACCAGAAGCGGTTTCAGCAAAACCAGCAAATACACCTGGCTGAGGACATTGACTTGAAACATGCTTTCAAATCCGTCGACCGTGAGCTCGTAGGGAGAGCCAAACACACCAGCGTTCAGTATCAGTCCGTTGAGTGACCTAAACATAATATATCTTAGCCCTTTTCAAGCTTTACCGTAAATCGTAAACCAATGAAGTCATCGGTATGACAGACTCCTTACGTACATCTGTTTCGCCAAAAGTTTGTCGGCGAAGTAGCGAACACTGTCTAGCGAACACAAATCCAGGGGGACAAAGTCAACCTGACATTTGCCGAGCTCTCGCTCCAGAGTTTGGGTGATCTCCGAACCGGCTTTGGCATTTCTGCCCGTGAAGACCACATGAGCACCTTTCTTCGCAAGCGCTCGCACTGTTGCTGATCCTATTTGTGCAAGCACCAATGCTCAGACCATCGAATATCATGTAAGAAGCCGCTTCATCGAAGCGCATAGTATACAGGAGGTACACAGACAGACAGACAGACAGACAGACAGACAGACAGACAGACAGACAGACAGATAGAGAGACAGACAAACCAACAGACAAACAGACAGACAGACAGACAGTCAGTCAGTCAGACAGACAGACAGATAGGCACTAATACTCACCGACACCAGATGTTCCACCGGTAACCAGGAAAGTCTTCCCAGACAAATCCACGTCGTGCAGGACATGGTCAGCAGTGGAGGAGCTGTCAAACTTCTGTCTCAGCTGGTCGGTACGTTCCATGCTGAGATTTGTTGACGGGTCGAGGAGGTAGGCTTTTTGGAGGCGTGGATCTTCGATCGTAGTCGTCCCCTGAATATGGCTGAAGCAAAACACGCTACTCGGATGACGGAGGGCGATGAAAACATGCCTGACATACTTGACAAACGTAATTTCCTCGTCTGTAGAGATGACACGCTCCCAGCCAAACGGCAAGTCTGCAAGGAAGACATACGTTAGAACGTTACAGTCACGATACGCGATTGCCGGGTGGAGAGGCAATCGATCAATCAATTAAGCTAATCATTGTCAAGCCACTAGATAGAGCGATTAAATAGCGCGTTCCAAGTTAAATAAATATTATAAAATCAATTAAAATTCATCAAAAAATATATATTCAGATGAAACACTTATTATATTTAACAGAAACATTAGATTTATGGAAATTAAATATGATTAAAAAAAAGTTATAAAGTTAATTCTGAGACTGAAATAAAGATACATTTTATAAATGAAATCAGAGACCGCGCTAAATTTTTAAATACGCATCAAACAAATTGAAAAAAAGACAATTAAAACCAAAACTAGATGTTATATATCCATCATTCAATCCAAGCATGCTACAAACGGCGAACATTTGCCAGCAAAGAATATGTTGATTTTGAGTGAGTCAAAGATCAATCAATCAATCAAGTCGACAAACAATATCTTGATCTTAAGTGAGTGAAAGATCAATCAATCAAGTCAACAAAGAATATGTTCATTTCAAGTGATTGAAAGATCAATCAATCAACTCAGCAAAGAGTATGTTGATCTTAAGTGAGTGAAAGATCAATCGAGCGACTTAAATATGCACAGAGGTTTTGAGTACTTTTTTCCGTGCGATAACGCAAAGAAGACGTCGGATGTTCCCACTGCGTCAAATGCTGATGAGGACTGCAAAAAAGACAGGAGAAATTGCAGCAATTTACATCCTAACACTTTTCAATAAAGAAGGTTTTTCAAAATTCTCCTTACTTGACAAATAAAATATCCCCGTCGCCGGAGACCCGAAATGTCCAATCGGGCGGACAGTCAATCACGCACTTTTTGCTCGCGCCGGAAGTTCTGTCACTCACACTGTCCATCCAAGATTAAAATTATCTTTAGAAATGTGTGCGTAAAGTGGGCAAAGCAGTTCAAGGTCCGTCATGAAATCACACTTGGGATTGAGATGGTGCGTCTGTTGTGGTTTTGAATTTAACCGCTGCCGTTCGGCATTTAAAGCGTACCTGTCCGTCAACAACGTGCAAGCGTTCTGTTGTTTAACGTAGGCAATGTGCGTTTGTTGTGGTTTTGAATTTAACCGCTGCCGTTCGGCATTTAAAGCGCAAGTATGGGTGAGCAATGTGCAAGTGTTCTCCCGTTTAATGCTTGCATTCTATTATTAATTGCCTGTTGTAGGTTACAAAGGATTCAGTGAACGAAGTCAGCTGTTTCACATCAATTAATTTAGCTCTTTTCCTGCCATTTTCAAATTTATTCCAAATTCATCCGAACCTACCGACCCTTCCATCACATTTCCAGATCTTTGCGATGCCACCAGGAGTTCGCACCGCCACCGCAGTGGCGGCATCCATCGGCGGGGCCGTCGCCACGTTCCTCACCACGACAGCGCACAAAGCGCACAATCAACCAATCAATGCGGACAGCACGGCCTTCCAACGGCACTACTCGGTACGTGACTTCCCCGCTCCGACGCATCAACTCATCAACAACTTCTGGTTCCCCCACTTCCCACCAACGACATTCCCTGCAAACGAGGTCCCTTTCCATCATCTTGGAGGGGGCGGGGCAAACAATTTCTTCAACTTCGGACTACCGCCAAATCACAACGACGACGATGAGTATGCTGGGGATGACTTTACGGAATTCGATGTGACATCCTCCGCTGCTGCTGCTTTAGGTTTGCGTTGTGATGCTTAAACACGTGGCAAAAACCTTGCGCTGACCGAATCAAGCACTGTCACTCGACGGTTGGGTGCAACAGCCATGCAACGAGTGTAATGGCTTAACTCGGTTAGCGCAATATTTTTGCCAAGTGTGTATTTCCATGACACATTTGGAATTTAAGCAAAATTTTAATTTATTTTCTGTCACCGATTAAATCTTTATTTTAGTAATAAATATTAATAAAATAATTATTTATATATATAATAATAATACTTATAGCACTTGTACTACAAATATGTAAATTAAGATTTAAATATATCCGGGTGATATTTAAAATAATTGCTCCATTAATAATTAAATTATTTAAAATTAACTTCTGGAGATCGACTTAATTTTTTTCATCTTTTCCATTTTAATTTAATAAATCAATCATCAAGGAAACAAATGAGCACAAATTTTAGCTCAATCAACTAATCAACCTGGTGGGAACCGCGTGGTCAGCTGTGGTCAGAGGACTCTGAGCAGGCGGAAGTGGCCCTGAAATATTTGTGTAAATGTTTGTGTGTGTAATGAGCTAAATAAAGAAAAATATGTTCATAATGCATATGATTTCCATGATTAGGCACGACACTCTTCCATCACGGCTACCGACGCGCTATCTCCCTTCAGGAAGCGGTGCGGCGTTCGAGGCGGATCTTAGAACGGCATCGGGAGGAGATCGGCGATCCGGGCCTGGTGGTGGGCGTGAGCATCGACGGTGAGGTCGTGTGGACCGAGGGCTTGGGCTGGGCGGACTTTGAGAATCGAGTGGCATGCCACGCGGACACGGTGATGCGGATCGCGAGCATCGGCAAGGCGATCAGTATGACGATCATTGCGAAGTTGTGGGAGGAGGGGAAGCTGGACTTGGACAAGCCGGTGCAGGAGTATGTGCCAGAGTTTCCCTTGAAGGAGTTTGACGGCCAGCCAGTAAGTGTACCACCGGAAGAAGGAAAAAGGACGTGACAGATTGGCTGCTAGACAGGAGACGGAGAACCAGACAGGCAGAACGACAAACAGACAGGAGGACACCCAGACAGACACCCAGACAGACAAGCAGACAGACAGACAGACAGACATCCAGACATCCAGACATCCATCCTGACAGACATCCAGACAAAAATCCAGACAAACATCCAGACAGACATCCAGACAGACATCCAGACAGACACCCAGACAGACAGGCAGGCAGGCAGACAGACAGACAGGCAGGCCGACAGACAGACAGACAGACAGACAGACATACAGACATTGATGCAAAACTGATGTGTTAACAAAGTACTGTAGCATTAAATATGCCTTATTTATGTAAGGCTCTATTTCATCCCTTGTCAGACATGTGATTATAGTTACTTTCGGCATTGAGTTGCAGGCCTTCTGGCAAGATTTGCGTCACGATAAATTGAGGTTCTTCGATTTCCCTTTTTACTTGCCAGGGCTTGCACTTTTTTATACTGTATTTTTTGCAAGTCAGAAGAGGAAGAGAGCGTCTATAATATTTCACAATCAAATGTTTATTGACACAATCTTCCATTAAGTCTCCTTATATGTCACCGGGCGATGTCTGCTGACATCACACAGATCACACACAAGACAGAAGACTTTTCTTCCTCACTTTCAGCTTTGTTACAACTCACTTGAAATAATATATTTTATTTGTAACTGCCTTTGCAGTCAGGGATCATGCTTGAAAAATGAGAACCGAAGGCTTCATGAGAATAAATGAAAGCATCTGCGAATTCAATGAGGAAAATATGATTCGAAATATGATATTTATCTTTCCTGAATTGCAGACTGCAGCCCTTCCAGGGCGAATAATGATTCTCGCGTTGGGGCGTTCGGTTGGTTGGTTAGTCAAGAACTCGAGATCGCATTACGCCGGAGACAATTTCTTAATGAAACCAAAAAACAGCAGACAGAAATTGTTTTTTAGATTAAAAGTAGTGAAATAGACAAGCCAAAAATAGCCTTTTTTCAATTAAGTAATTTTTACTTTAATTTAAAATCAGACGTCTAAATCACGTTGTGAATTTTACGCTTACTTAAATAATTTTTTATTTTAAAATAACTTATTTTTAATTTAATTTAAAATCAAATTATAACTACGTGCTGAGTTTTAATTTAATCTAAATACAAAATCTTCATTTAAACAACACTAGAACCATATTAGAATACGTGTTATGTAGAGTGAGGAATTAAGGGAGAGACGTATCAGCAGAGAGGAATCCTCCAAAAATGAACGAACTCGTTCTCTTAGATTCCTAATATAAACAGGCATGTACAGAGTATTATAATAGTATTGTGGTATATTGTGGTATATTTTAGTACGTTGAGTATGTTTTAGTATTGTAGTATTGTAGTATTCTAATATTCAGACAAGTAGTCTTTCGCGCAGGAAAGTGGGCTCCAGGTAGTAATATCGAAAAGATTCTGGAATTATTCCGCTGCTAAGTGAGGATGAGATCAAGGAGGATTGTGAGTAATAAGACCCATCGACGTGCCTAACTTGTTGGGGTGTTTTTTGCAGGTAACAATTACCTGTCGACAACTGGTTTCCCATCTCAGCGGCATCCGGCATTACTCCAAAACGAAGAAACCGGACAACGACGACAAAGCAAAACTCTTGCTGCCGGGCGCCAAGACTACTTTGACTGAGACGGAAAAGGCTGCGGCTGTGGCAAGGCCAGCGTACAATGAATTTAACGAATCAGAATATTACCTGCAGAAACCCTTCAAAAGCACCTTGGAATCTGTTGGTCTGTTCAAGGATGATCCGCTGTTGAACAAACCAGGTAATCGGTTCGGAAACTTTCCTGTGTTGACTAGCTGCAGGTGACATCTCATCTCTTGTGCTCTTTATAGATGAAGAATTTTTGTATACGACACATGGATGGACGTTGCTGTCTGCCGTCATCGAATCAGTAACCAAACGAAAACTTACCGACGTCTTGAAGGATCTTTTTCGTGATTTAAACATGACCAACACCTTTCTTGATGAACATGAACCTATCGTATATAATCGTTCGCGGTAAGCAACGAATCATGTCCTGTCTGTATGCATGTCTTTCTGTCTATGTGTTTGCCTGCCTGCCTGACTACCTGTCTATCTGCATGCTTGCCTGTCTCTGCTTCTGTCTGTCTGTCTGTCTGTCTGTCTGTTTGTCTGTCTGTCTGCCTGTCTGCCTGTCTGTCTGTATGTCTGACTGTCTGTCTGTCTGCCTAACTGCCTATCTGTCTCTGTCTGTCTCTCTGTCTGTTTGTCTGCCGCTTTATCCAGTCGTCTTAATGTCTGTCTGTTCTGACTGTCTTTCTGCCTGTGCTTATCCGCTTGTCTGTCAGCTTGTCCATCATTCGTCCAGTCAACAGTAACACTGTCTGTTCGGCTATAGAAACTATCGAAGAGACAAATCCGGTTGCCTTCGGAATGCTCCATTCGTCGACAACTCGTACAAATGGGCCGGCGGTGGACTCCTCTCAACCGCCGGCGACCTGCTCAAATTCGCTCACCTCCTGCTGTCCTCATACCAACACACGAAGGAACCCTCGCCGGGCTACCTGAAGTCGTCCACCCTCAAAGCCCTCTGGTCGCTGGTGGATAAAACCAAAAAGGACGAGTATGCCGACAAGGGCTACGGAATGGGCTGGATGGTCGTGCCGGAGCGCACGGTCGGGGCGTTTTGCCTGCGTCAACCGCACATCGTTTACCACACCGGCGGAGCGATCGGAGCCAGCTCCGTGCTGGCCATCATTCCCCGGAAGCGTGACCAGGACCGGGATGGATCCGCAGCACCGCCGCCGGAAGGCATTGTCGTCACAATCATTGCCAACCTGGAACAGGCTGCGCTCTACAAAAAGTCCATCGAGATTGCTCAGATCTTCGACCAAGTAGAACGAGGTGGTGCTTGTTGAAGTGAGCAAGATCCGCGAAAAAGGGTTTCAATTTTATGAAACATGAATGTCAGTTCATTACTGATGGTGCGCCATGTTATGGTGAGCCTTGCTATGGAAGGGCTGGGCCGAGAAGTGATTCGTGATTCATCTACTGCCTTTTGTTAATAGGCGCAATTCCCGCCTACACACAAATAGCGGTAGGCGTAATTTTAACCTAGGCTGTGCACTAGCGGTTTTATGGTTACACGGTGTTCTCTTGCTTGCAGTGGAGTTTTGACGTGTGCTTTTTTTTCAGAGAGAGAGAGAGAGAGAGAGAAAGAGAGATAGTGCCAGTGAGTGACCGTGGGCGAGTCTTGTCGGAGAAAGTTCTATCTCACCGGCGTGACGTTTGACATACGAGTCGGGTTTTTTTGACTGATCTCTCCGCGCCTCGATTTTTCATTTTTCATTGGAACTCGAACCGCGCCTCGTGGTTATATGACTTGTATGTGTGTGAGCGACGTATTCAATAATTTCGAATCCGACCTCAAAGTTTGAGAACAAAATGAGGCGCCGTCGAAGAAAAAATAGTTTGGCATAAAATAGTTTGGCATGAAGGGTCCTTCGCTACTTTAGATCACTCTTTCTCTCTCTCTCTCACTCTTTCTCTCTCTCTCTCTCTCTCGTCTTTATATATATAAGATAAAGAGCTCGTGTGAGTGAGTGAGTGTCTAGTTACGTAGAGTGTCGTAATCCGTTTGTACAATGTCTTCCTGGACAGCGGAAGGAGACACCTCATCCGACTTGTAGATTTTTTTTCTCATACATTATTGATCAGTTCAGCGAAGTGAGAGCGGGAAGGACCCGGTCGGTGGTTGGGACCTGAAGGACCTCGGAAATCACCCGGAGGTCTCCCCTGTGAGTTGTCCTTCATCTGTCATTGATTCAAGTTGCCGCGAGTTGCCATCAAATTCCAGACTTCCAGCATGGATCTCAACCGTAAGTGTGTAAAAAAACTTTTACAATGAGTACTGCAATGTTGACTTTCCAATCCTCGATCCCCGGAAGTGTATACGTATGTTGGCTGACAATAAACTTTTTGCTCATCAATCTTGAAGCTCTTGGTCAATTTTCGAAGTTGTCCCTTTTTGGAACTTAGAAATCCATGTACATACAGTACACGGGTTAAATGTGACGTCATACAACCGGCAAACGCACGAATGGCGCTCGCGGATCAGAGTCCTGACTACGCCCACAGCGTTTAATCAGTAGGCGTAATTTCGGCCTACACGCAACGGCTGGTAGGCGCAATTTTTGCCTACGCTCAACGTCCGGTAGGCGTAATTTCCACCTACACGCAACGTCGGATAGGCGTAATATCCGCCTACACGCACGGCCGGTAGGCGTAATTTCCGCCTACACGCTACGGCCGGTAGGCGCAGAGATTTGATGATGGGCCTACGGTCAATTAGACCGATTAATGAGTAATGCGATTATATTCAGGGATCGGGGATCGGCTCGGCTCGGTTTATTGTTTAAAGTGCTTTTCGCTCATCTTGTTAATTGCGAAAGGGCAAGCTCTACGCCGGGAAAAAACTGTCCGCATACGGCATTGGTGGTGCGGTCATGTGTGCGGCATTTCCGCCGTTATATGATGTCCACGTGCGTTTCTGGCTCGCTTGTTACTGTAATACCATTCAACAGACATAGAGATAGATTTTCCGGCAGTGAGAGCAGAGCAGACAGGCAGACCACCAGAGCGCGCGCGAGAGAGATAGACAGGGGAACGATCTGATTCGCTAATCGGAAGGATCGATCTGCCCAAAACTCGAAAGACGGAGAAGGGGGAAGAGAGGCATTTTTGTTTGCCCGCCATTCACGCCGCCTGCAGGGCATCAGCCAGGAGCTGGTCTGCCTGCACGTCGTGCACTGCACAGCGCGCATGCACGCAGTCAAGGTGAAGGTTCATGAAATCGGCAGACACAACGCAGTCAGTTCAATTTCGCGCGCACGACTCAAACATCTTCTTCCCCTGGATTTCGCAACGGTTGCCGTCGCATCATTCCTCATTTCCTTTTTGCATCCGCGGCTACATCATCTAAATTCCTCTCGCACCACGATTCGAATGCGGCATCATGGCAGTCCTATTTCGGGATTCTGAGTGCTACTTCCGTTGCAACAACACACGAGACGACGAGAACTGTTTACCCGCAGCGAACCCTCGTTTGGCTCGTGCCGCTTTTCTGGTTCGTGCCGCTTTTCTGGTTCGTGCCGCTTTTCTGGAGCGCAACTCGATAGCCGGACAGCACAGCACCGACCGGCCGTAGTCGGATAGTTTTTTTCTCCCCACAACTCGGCTGCATCACCTATACGTACTGTTTATCCAAAGGCTTCCGCAGTGCTTTCCTCTACGTCCCGGCCAAATTTTTTTTTATTTTTTTTTATCTGCTCAACTAACCGCGTTGCTCAACGGGTAAGACGACGGGACAATCCGTGGTTAATTATTACTGTACTGCCGCGTTAGCTTCGCGCAATAGAAGTAGAAGAAGAAGTAGAAGAAGTAGAAGAAGAAGTAGAAGAAGTAGACCACAGAAGTAGTAGAAGTAGAAGTAGACCGTAAACTTAGACCTATGGATCCGCGCATGAGCTTACGTGCACTGCGGGCTAGGATAACGAAGTTATGCTCTTGAAGTGCGCGAAGCTAACGCGGTAGTTTCCCTGTGCGGGGCCCACTCACTGCACACTGTGGCTGTACAGGGAAAGTGCTCACTGCACATCTTTTTCCGACTTCGTCCTTATCGATTGTTTGAAGATTTTTTCCAATTTAAACTAACCTTACTTTTTTGTCTTTTTCAGATCCCATTTTTAATCGCATCCTTTATCAAGATGACGGGCTCGGCTGCGAAGCAGTATTTAGCGGTGCCGTTTGATGACGGTAGGTCGTCCGCTTCTATCGGTGCTTTTTGCTTACCGAAAACACCTTGCTTCATATTTTCCGACTTGAAAATCATCCCGCGTGCCAATTCCATATCACACAAACTTATAATTCTCGTCGAGCGCATATTTCGTAACGCTCCGGGGATGCTTTGCGGCGATTTTGAGTGGCTTTTTGAGGGTGTCCGAGTTAGGCACTTCTGCTTCGTATGCGTCCTCACTTCAACTTTCGCAACGGCTCTCTGCCGCGTGTCCGTCTGGGTTATTCCTCCGTCTGGCCTGTCTGCCCAGTGTCCCTGTGTTGAAGAAGCAGAGCAGATTACCCGGAAACCGGTCGGAAAGCAGAGGCGCGCGAGAGAGTGAGGGGAGATACAGCATGAGAGAGGCAGTTGCGAATCAGTGAGCTTGTGTGACTCAGTGAGTGAGCAGTGTGTGACTCACTCAACTCGCTAGCCGTTGGAGATTTGTTCCCTCGTAAGATGGAGGGAGACTGGGCAGCTGCTGACTGCCAACTGACGACCATTGCCAACAAGCAGGAGAGATTGTAGAAGATTTTGGCGGCCTTAGTTAGCATGATTGTTATCCATTGGGGATGATTATCGTACGCCGTACCGGGAAGGCAGCCGCGCAGTACGATTTCCGGCTTCACGGTACACTGCATCATCAGATGTTTTTTAACTTTTGCCCCGGCAGCCGATAGGACAGACACGGAGGCATACCGACTAGGGGATCGACAGGCAGACAAGCCGGTGGAGGAGTCAGACAATTTGACGGACCGGCAAGCAGTCATGGATAGATCAATAGGCATAGAGTGCAGATAGACAGGCAATGAGAGAAACAAAGAGGCAGACAGACAGGCAGTCAGGCACGCAAACAGTGAGACTTACAGGCAGACAGGCAAACACTGGTGAAGTCGAATTTCCTGTTTTGGTTTTTCCTCGTTTCCGCTTCTGATATGCGAGGTTTATTGCTGCAATTTGCCGGCGAAAAGCAACAATTAACGTTATTTTAGTGTCCCGACTGCGTAATCAAGAAAATGCCCGCCACCTGATGTGTGGGATGATATGATGATGTCATCGCGTTCCAAGCGGTAACTCGGTCCAGCGAGACTTTGCACCTTGATACACCCCTTGGTGTTTTTTTAACGGCCCGGTGTTTGGAATGCCAAGTTTGTTTATGTCGCGCCTTTGTCAGCGGGAAAATGAGTAGATTCATCAGAAGTGAGTGATGCATGCACGCACTATCCCGATCCGTCCCGCTTTCCCGCTTTGACGTTTCGGAGGTGTCGGAATCGGAAACTGTCATCACCGTCGGACACTTGAGCGGTCCAAAGTTAACAATGTACCGTACAGTATACGAGTAATAGTAACAGGCAATCAATCAAAAGCGGCAAAACAGTGATGGGTGGAACTGTGACACTGAAAGACAGACAAACAGGTAGGCAGACAGACAGACAGGCAGACAGGTGAACATGCAGACGGACAGACAGACAGACAGACAAACAAACAAACAGACAGACAGACAAGCAGACAGGCGCACATGCAGACGGACAGGCATGCTGGCTGGCAGACGGACAGGCACTCGGGCAAATGAGCAAGCTATAAAGCAGTCCCGCGGAGACCTCGACCATTGTCGAAGCACACCAACACTGGATTCGCATCAGCCATTGTAGCTGGATCTTCATGGAAAGTAGCATGCTTCCTGGCAGACGTGATTGACCTTGCGCAGGCTATGCTGGTTGTTCCTTGTACTCTGATTTCGTACCAACAAAGGACTAGTCTTAACATTGAACTCGTGAATTGAATTGGACACACTCGGAAGATTGATGAGACAGCACAAGGGGAACTGAAATTGTTTAGCCCCACGATGCCTCGATTAGCTGGTATATCCGTGATGAAAGTGTGAACAAAAAAAACTCGAAAATACGTGACAAATTGGTCCTTTTCATTGTCGGCTGTTTTCCCCGCTGCGTTGTGTAAACTCACCATCCTATATCGACCTACTCGAAATTGCAGTGCCAATTACTCCAGCCGTCAATTTTCTTCCGCTTTACTTAACTTTTCTAAATATGCAACGACACTTTGAGTTAGAACAGGAAGATTAGCTGCAAACGGACTTGAAATATGGAGCCGAACCCCAAGAAGCTATTTTCTTCTCCTCCTCCCACGATCGAAATGACCCCTGTTCGAGGTATCCTTTGACATATCAATCAAATCAATCAACCAAGTAACAATATGAAACTTTGCTGCTTGCTTCGTCAATCAACCAACAACCTAAGATGAAAGAATAAGCGGAGAAACTCACCAGTGATTACTCCTACAGCCTTTTATCTGTGGGCGCATGTTCCGCCTACACAGAAGAGGCGGTAGGCGGAAACCTGCAAACCGGAAACTGTTGTCCACCATGGCCAAATTCTTTTCTTACTTGTTTTACTGTTCCCACTTGACCAGTATTCATTTCTTAGTTGTTTTTTCTATTTTAGCTCGGCCAGGAAATTCTTCGAGCTCGCCGATGGCGACCAGCACCCCTTTACCCGAAAACCCCGCGGCGATCCCGTACGGTATCCGTCTCTTTCGCAGACTGCCCCGGCCGTCCTGCCTCAGCCGGATCGCCGTCTACCGCATCCTCATCCTCCTCCTCACCTACTTCTTCTACGTGGCCTACCATCTGGCGCGGCGGCCGTTGGGCGTGGTGAAGAATGTCCTGGCGCAGACGGACTGCTCGAACGTTTCCCTCCCGCAGAATCTCTCGCCCTGCGACCTGGAGGACCTGCTGCGGAATCGCAACGGGTCTTGGTGCTCGTGGGAGCCGTTCGGCGGCGGGGACGTGGACAGCAAGAAGAAGTTTTCGGCGCTGGACTTTACGTATCGCTTCTCGTACGCCGCGGGGATGATTGTCGCGGGGCATATCGCGGAGCGGACGGATCTGCGGTTGTTTGTGTCGTTTGGGATGGTGATGGCGGGGATGTTTGCCATCTTCAACGGGATGGCGTACTTTTGGGAGATTCATGCGTTTTCATTTTTTGTCGTGGCGCAGCTGTTTGGCGGCATCTTCCAGGGTGAGTTTTTATAGCGGGGATTATACCGGTGGCAGGCAGACAGGCAGGCAGGCAAAGAGACAGACAGACAGACAGACAGGCAGGCAGGCAGGCGGACAGGCAGGCAGGCAGGCAGACAGACAGACAGACAGACAGACAGACAGACAGACAGACAGTTAGACAGTTTAATGAAAACTCATAGGAATAGATAACAACGTTAAATAGGGAAGTGATATATTTCTTTTTTTAATGTATGTTGCGGTCATTTATTACAAGATCTGCTTCATTGGTTGGTTCATTCAGTTTTTTTGGCGAGGTGGCAGTTTTGCTGATCAAACGACGAACCATTTTTGCTTGGTTGGGCGTTTGCTTGTTGACATTGACATTGACAACGAGATTGAACAAATAAAATTACACTTTCCAACTCTGCCATTTTAATTTCGATTCGATTGTATGAACTGGTGTCGATGGAATTATTGTTCACTATCAGTAAGATGATCGCTGATTGATTGATTGATTGATTGATTGATTGCTGGTTTTTTCAATCGCCGCCGAGCACTTCCGTACAAGCTTCGGTGACGCGACCCGACGATGATGGCAAGTGACTGCATGTATCCCTGGATGCTCAAGTGCTTCCCCACTTGTTTGGGAAATTATGGATAAATTGATAAAAAATGGATTAAAATATTGACTAGTAACGCGGGAAGTTTTTCAACATGGCGCGTCATTTTCCGGTCTTACTTTTCCTTCCATGCTCCATGATAGTCCGCCAGAGTGATGTTCTACAATCGTAAAACTTTTCATGGAAATTGCTAATAGGTCCATTGTTTTTTTTTATGACAGGGCTAAACAATTTCAAACAATAATTCGCCGTTCCGGTTTACTAAAAATGTTTGATGGGAGCAACTGAAAAAGTTAATGATGAATTTTGATTGAAAGTAGTTATTAAGAAGTTTTGGTTATTAAGAGGAACTGAAAGAAACCTTTTTTTTAAGTGGGAACAACAAGAAAAGCTAAAACTAATGGTCCTGTAAGGGAATAATTTCGATTAAAACTAGACTAAAAAAAGGTAGTTACTAAAAGCAACTAAACTAAAGATCCGTAGTAGTTAATTCTCAGTTAAACTAGAAAAATTGGTAGACTAATTGTGCTGTCCTGTTATTTAGGAACTGGATGGCCCGCCGTGGTGCCGCTCATGGGTAACTGGTTCGGCAAGAAGCGTCTCGGCATCATCTTCGGCATCTGGAACTCGCACACTTCGGTGGGGAACATTCTCGGCGCCGTGATCGCCGGCGTGTGGGTCAACCAGGCATGGGGATACTCGTTTGTCGTGCCCGGCCTCATCATCATGTCCTGCGGCATCATTGCCTACTTTTTCGTCGTCGTCTGCCCGGAGGACGTGGGACTGCCGCATCCGGACCACTCGGACGAGAGCATGAACACCACAACGGTGACAGACTCTACCGATGTGTCCATCTATGAGGATCCCACGTACCCGCCCACGCAGGCGCGGAAGGAGCGGGAGCGGGAGCAGAGTCAGGTGGATGCGGCTGCCCCGCCAGTGGAGAAGAAGGCCATCACCATGTGGCAGGCGGTGATGATCCCGGGGGTGATTGAGTTTTCGCTGTGTCTGTTCTTCTCCAAGGCCGTCTACTACACCTTCTTCTTCTGGCTGCCCGTGTACATCAAGCAGACCACCACGGCGGGAAATCAGAATTCCGCCGACTTGTCTGCCGTTTTCGATGCAGGTACAGCTTTTTGGGCTGCGATCCATGTCTGTCTGTCTAATTGTCTTTCGCTCTGTCTCGCTGCCGGTGTCGGTCTATATGTCTGGCGTTTTATCCAGCTGGTTATCTGTTTGCGTCTATCTGTCTAAGTGTCAATTTGTCTGTCTGTCTGTCTGTCTGTCTGTCTGTCTGTCTGTCAGTAGGAGGTTGAATGTTTGGTATCAGATAGGCAAATTTTAGAAGCCGGAGGACGCGTTGTCTGCACTCAGACATGTGTTGATTTCGGGCTTTGGAATGTTCATGGAATGTTGACAGACTATACAGGCCCATTCGTGGTGATAGGCGGTAGACAAAACCATTGCTGATGGATTTTTTACAGACAAGCCTGTCGTTTCAGACACAACTGGCCTGTCAGACACGAGATACCAGAGTTCTATGCTCTTAATGGCCAGATCAGCCAGTTTATCTGTTTGTTTATGTGTCTGTGTGCCTCCTTGCCTGTCTGTTTGCGTGCCTGTCTGTTTGTCTACCAGCCTGCCTTTTTATAGGGAGTCTACATCTGACTGTCAGACAAGCTAATGCGTGTATCCTTATTGTTTTCAGGCGGCATCATCGGTGGGATAATCGCCGGCGCCGTGTCGGACGCCACCGGCGGCAGCGCCACGGTCTGCGGGGTTATGTTCGTACTGGCCATCCCTTCGCTCTACTGCATGGTCCTCTACGTCGGACAGGGCTTCCCCGTTCTGATCACCCTCCTCGTCATCACGGGGCTGTTTGTCAACGGCCCCTACGCCCTCATCACCACCGCCGTTTCTACTGATCTCGGGACGCGGCCCAGCCTGGTGAAGAACACTCACGCACTGGCCACGGTGGCCGCCGTCATCGACGGGATGGGCTCCCTCGGATCGGCTTTTGGTCCATTGGGCGCGGGACTGTTGTCTACTTACGGCTGGCACGGGGTCTTTTACTTTCTAATCGCCTCGCAAGTGGTGGCGTTGCTGTGCCTGACACGACTGATCTACCGGGAGGTGCGGCATTGGCAGCAGAAACGCAATCGGAAAATGTCTGTCTTCCAAGATCAGCAACCGCATTTACTGTACGCACTTAATTAAACAAGCTATTAACAGACAGGAAAACACAGATAATCAGAAAGACAGACAGACAGATAAGACAGACAGACAGACAGACAGACAGACAGACAGAGACAGAGACAGATAGACAGACAGACAGACAGACAATCAAACGGAGAAATAGACAGCAGATAGATGGATAGAGACAGAGATGATAAAACAGGCAGACCAACAAGTTAGACAGCCATCACGACTAATTGACCGATCAGCATTTTGGTACGCAAGTAGCCTCAGACAAACAAGACAGGCAGACAAGTACAATGACAGAAATAGTCAGGCAAACTAGTGCGAGGGCAGTAAGACATGAAGCTAACACAGCGTGGCAAGGCGGGAATTGTTATGAAAATTAAAATGCTTGTCAATTTTTTACCCCTACAGAAACGGCAAACTGAATGGAAAGTCCGTTTCAAGAACCGGGCTGGATGACTCGACCCTGGACAAGAGTGCCTCCTTCACCAACGGCGGCCGGCTGCAATCGTCGCCTGTGTAACTTAGTTTTCGCAAGGCACTTATTATTTTTCCTTTTCTCAACTCATCATTCTTGTGGGCTTGTTTCACGCGGTAGTGGAGTGTCTCTTGTCGCGCTGTGTCGGGTAACGGATTGCAAGTTGATTCGTGAATTGATTTTTTTTGCGCAAGTGCTATGCAATCAATCGTTTTTGTTTGACGTGGTCACGCCGATTGAGTTGCCCACATTTTTTGGGCTGCGAAGACCCTCTGGAAGAACAAGAAAGAACGACACACGAAGATGTGTTCTTGTGTCCGCATGTCTGTCTGTTTATCTCTCCGTCACTCTTTCTTTCTGTCGATCGGCCTGTCTGTCGGTTTATGGCCTGCCTGTTGTTAGGCCTACCAACTGGAAGTTAGATAGTTAGACTAGTTTATTAGACTGGGAGTTGAGAAAGGTAAAGGAGAAGACTGGAAGAAGGAAGGAAAAAGGAAGTGCAACTGTTCTCTAGGACACGTCGCAATACGTGCGGAGCATTTGGCGATGCTCGGCTGGCTAGAATTGGCCGGGTCGAGCGTTTATTCGGTCCCGTCAGCCGCCCGGCTGAGAAAGATGCTCATTGCGCAATCGGAAATCGGGACTATGACAATTTTCATGTTCAATAAGCAACTTCATCGCGTCCTCTGTTTTCGCATTTGTTTAAATTTTTTAGTACTTACGCTGTTATACTCTGTACGATGGATTTATTCTTGTGGGCAGTGTGCCTGGAAAGGGGTGTAATTATACATTGATATATACAATTATACAATTATATATATGAGTTATACATTAACTCTCTGAGAACCAGTCAGCATACACTTGCTAGATTTGACGGTCACATTCGATTTTCAGCGCGAGTTCTGGGTCTTTTCGTTCGTGGTTTTTGGCTTTGATATTTTTACCACTTATTTATTTAGATTCAAAAAACAAATTTTGAAAAATACTTTCAAAGGGGTAGGAATCTACTTAGCACCACGTTGCTGACACTTGGACCGCCCGAACAACATCCAGTTCCACGTGCCACGTTATCAGAGAGTTAAAAAGCTCCCTTGTTCGTCATGTGAAAAACGCCCATCGGGAAGAAACCAACAACAGTGCCAAACTTCTGGGGGAGTGATGTTAATAATAACAACGTTATATATGTCGAAGTCGACAGTTTACGTTAACAGGAAAACACGGAAAATAAGAAAAAGCTGCGGAACCCTTCTGGCATATACATACCAGAAGGATTCAAGACCAACTGTTGCAACGCCTAAAATTTTAGCTTCGGATGGAAATCGTCATGAATCTGAGTCTGCGCGAGTCAGCAAGGAAGAACTAGAAGAGCGAGAGAGACACGCAATTGTTGGTCGCAGGGTTTCGCTCAGCGATTTGTAGTAGTGCGACCCGATCTGATCCGTTTCGGCTAGCGGAAGCATCAAAATGTTAGCCCGCCAAGATTGGTTCTGAAGCTGAAAGGAGTTGAGATTATACTGTTTTTTCGACCTGCAATCTGAGGTGACGAAAAAAGTTTGATCCATTATCAGGGATTTTTACGACAGATTTCAAACAGGTATTCTCGACGATAAAGAGTAAGGCCAAAAATCGTAAGGTCATGAAAGTGGAGAGATCACACGAAGGCACAGGTCTGAGGGGAAGAGTGATTTGATGAGGCTTCCGCACTTCACAGGAGGAGTATGCCTAGGAGATGCCTAAATGAAAAAAGGAACTGAGGAAAAGTAGCTTACATAATAAAGACGAGAGAGAGAAATGAGTAATCGAGTGATTACACGTCGGCCACAGCCCGAATGTTTTCACCTATTGCCAGTCTGTTTACGGTTTCGAATTTATCTCTCTCACTGGCAGAGAGATTTTAGTCATTACCGTTCAATTCTTGTCTAGAGTTACATGCAAGTGTGAGCCAAACCTCGCTGAAGTTCAACTTCAGTTGCTCGGTCAGAGACTTCGTGCCTCGACGAAATGCGGAATCTGCCTCGAAGTACTGGTGGATCCCATCAGTCGGGAATGCGGTTACACTTTTT
>LRSR01014598.1:0-19550 GCA_001579985.1 Hypsibius dujardini | reverse complement strand
ATTTGTGAAATCAATATCTTACATGCGAAAGCCTCTCCTTTGCATCCTCCCAACCCGTTCCCTCGACGCAGCCCATCAGCAAAATAAATGACGCCAAGAAGACCGGCGCAAATAAAAGCTGATCGATGAGAACCTTCTTTACCGCTGCGAATCGGCTAGGCTTCACTATCCTTTCCAGTGTCCAGAACCAGCTCCTTATAATGGGAAATGTGACAGTGCCGCCAATCACCATGAACTTGATAATACTGTTCCAGTCGAGAGTTCTGAGGGAGCGTTTCTCCACAACAGTCTGTGAGATAAAATTTCCAAGACCCGCGAAAATGACTGCCGTGAGGCCTTGAGTCCGAAGGGGATATGCATCTGTAAATACTTGGCTTTCAGATGAAAGCATCCAAATAAATCGGCGAAAGCAGTGTTAGTACTAGCACTGCGACGTCACAGACAACTATTTGAGCAGCTTATACTGATCTATCAATCAAGCAAGAGATTACACAGGCCCTGAAGATTTACTCCAATCAATCAAACAACCTGTCGAAAACACTTTCAACATTACTTTTTAACAGTACTGTACTTAACTATTTTAATTAACATGTGTTTCAAATGAAGACTGAAAGTTTTGCTGGAAAATTTGAATACCTAAACTTTACTTAGATTTTGCTGGTACTTTATTTAAACTCTGAATGTATAAAATACAAATGTTCAGTTCAATTTCGTCAGCTCTGATCGTGAGCCTGACTCACGTCGCTCCCCCTGACTGCCGCAGCTCTCCCTCGATTCGATTCAAAACAATTTTACATTCTTAGTACGCTGAACATCAATAGCTCGTTAGACCACTAAAAGTTGAGAAAACCAGAAAAGACATCGGGAAAGACAGATGATTCCCCTTAACTTTACCGGTAAATCGAAGGTAGCCATTCCAAAATCTCACTATTGCGTTTCCATTAGCGGGCGGGCGCGCTTCCGGTGCAGCAGTCATTTTTGAGAGAGTTCGAAGGGGCACTTGAATCTGGCGAAGACCTGCGGGGAAAGGCAAATTCACGTGATTACGAGATGAACATTTTGGGGTGTTTTTATTACGAGATTAAAATTTTGGGGTGTTTTTAGGCAATTTTTTTTTCAATATTCCGTCCTCACCTGGATTCCTCAACCCGGAATGATATCTACCCAAAATATTGGCAATATGGCGAGGGGATTTCTGCAGCAGGACGATCTTCGCAGACCACAACAATGGCAGACTGACCATAGCAGCAGTTTCGCGGGAGATTACCGTAAAATATTTGCAAATCTATGGAAACTGCTGTTTGATGTTAGCTCAACAGCACCTTCATGCATTCAATCGATCGATTGATCAGGCCTCTTGTCACCCTATGCCCGGTTAAAAGATCCGCTGACCGGGATGTACGACTCGGGCAAAATAATCGGATCCACTGTGGAAGGCCATGTTGGAATTGGATGTCTGGTAGTCGTGCCCATACAGTACAATTGGAAGTTTTTTTTGGAAGAATGGAGCTGGAATTGTGATCGCATGCCGATGCCGCATGTGTGCGAGTGCGATCAGCTTGAAAGAAGAAACCCGGGTCGCCACATCGGCATTTAATCGCAAAATTTCTCCGGAAATTCCTCCACATTTTGGTCCGCCACCTCTCCACCACGTTTTTCCATCTCTAAATCAAGTCCTGGTAAGAGTCGTATGGGAAATAAAAATATTTTCTTCATTGCCACAGCTGATTTCTTTACGTGTCCGTTTTTGTTGCAGGTCTTTAAACCCAATTTGGGCTCTCTTGAAATCCACAAAGATGGTTCGAGAAGACAGGACCGCCTGGAAGGCCGCATACTTCACCAAGCTAGTCGAACTCTTCGAGGAGTACCCACGATGCTTCGTGGTGGGAGTGGACAATGTCGGCTCGAAGCAGATGCAGCAGATCCGCATTTCGCTCCGAGGCCAGGCCGTCGTCCTCAATGGAAAGAACACCATGATCCGCAAGGCACTGCGCGGCAATCTGGAGTCCAACCCGACGCTGGAAAAGTAAGCGACTGCAAATACGCCTTGAGGCATTTTTCAGGGGGAAGCCAAGAAAAAGATTGGTTGATGACTGTCCCGTGTTGATGAGGGTCTTTTTAGGCAGCATTGATTTTACTTTGACGTCGCTAATCTGACAATTTTTTCGGCTTCTGGAAAAATCGCTTATCGGTTTGATTGTTTTCTGGGGATTAATTTCTTGGAATGTTGCAGGTTGCTGCCGCATATCAAGGAAAACATCGGATTCGTCTTCACGAAGGGAGACTTGGCCGAAGTTCGGACCTTGTTGGTGGCTAATAAGGTATGCAGTTGTGATCGACAGTTGATTGGTTGATTAGTTCATTGCACAATTTATGTTTTTACTTAAAGGTGGCCGCTCCAGCGAAGGCGGGTGCTCTCGCCCCGGTTGATGTCAAGGTGCCGCCGCAGAACACCGGTCTGGGTCCCGAGAAAACCTCTTTCTTCCAGGCCCTGCAAATCCCCACCAAGATCGCTAAGGGAACAATTGAAATCTTGGTAAGCGTGCCTGACTGGCAGAGATGAATAAGATCCTCCAGCAGTCACCATTAGGATGAAAGCGCGGATTGAGACTCTCTGATGCCGTACCTAGAAATAGGAGGCCCACGGCCTCTCAGTTATGCTCTCTGAGATTAACACGCGTACCCGAGCTGAGAAAGTGACCATGCTCTGCGTATTGGTGTTTGCTTATTATAAAATTGTCCTCTGAATTTTCGTGTTTTGTCGCTTCTTACAGACTGAAGTACATCTCGTCAAGCAAGGAGATCGCGTCGGAGCGTCCGAAGCTACGCTGTTGAACATGTTGAAGATCTATCCCTTCTCCTACGGTTTGGTGGTGCGTCAGGTGTACGACAACGGCTCGACTTACGATCCGTCGATTTTGGACATCACGCCCGATGTTCTTCGAGCCAAATTCTTGGAGGTTTGTTTTGTCATGTTTCAATACATTTTAGTTTTTCCTTTAGTCCTTCTGTTTTGGGCCGGTTTTTGGGGTTCGCACGGAATGAAAACGACGTACACTTCTCGCATTTCATTTTCAGGGCATGTCCAACGTTGCTGCTCTCAGCTTGGCGGTTGGTTATCCCACCAAGGTGTCTGTGCCGCACTCCGTGCTGAATGGCTACAAGAACTTGATCGCTGTTGCATCCACCAGCGATTTGTCATTCAAGCAGGCCGAAAAGGTAATTTTTCTGCTGTTAAAAGGTTCTGATGTGCATTCTGACGCCGTTGTCTCGTTCGTTTGTAGATCCTGGAAATCCTGAAGGATCCTTCGAAGTTTGCTGCGGCCGCCGCTGCAGCTGCTCCAAAGGCCGCAGCCGCCGCACCAGCTGCGGCGAAGGAAGAGAAGAAGCCCGCAAAGGAGGAGAAAGAAGAGGAGGAGGAGGATGGTGCCGGTTTTGGTGGTCTTTTCGACTAAACTTGCTCGGTTTCTATTTCGTCTCGGTTCTCGATGAAAATAAAAGCATTCATCGCACTGCCTCGCAGTTTTTCACAGACACGGAACAGGCAGAACACTGGGGCTTAGGGGAGCAGTCATGTCTGCCTACACATACATACGTGCCCGCAAGATAGCACTAACCGAATCAGGCCACTTACCTCGGTTGGCGTGCACTGAGCGAGCTAAATGGCTTGACTAGGTTAGGGCCATCTTGTGGACACATGTGCTACTACAGATAAAAAGGAATTAACGAAGGCCAATTCATGTTTCTTTTTCGTCTTCGCAAGACTTACCGCTCACGGTCAGGTTTGGAAGCAACTAGCAATCAATTATCGAAAAAGGAAGAAGAGAAAACAGCAACGTATTAGCGAAAATGTAAGTCTGCGAAGTGTATTTCAAGAAAGGCAGGGAATTAAGAGAGGTTGTAGCTGTAGTCTTATAGTAATACGCGACTCGGATCCCGACTACTCTATATGCAAAAGTTTTTCCATACAGACAAATCAGTCCCATGCAACATCAACCCGAAGGCTTGGCGTTCTCGACATTTGCCAGGTCTGTCGCATCCTTTTCGTCCGGCTTGAAGAGCGTCCAGATGCAAGTCTGCCCAATCCCTGCCATGCCTTCCACTCTATACCCGCGTAGGGCAAGCTTGTTGAGCACAACTCTTGGGACGTCTTGAGTCCGGTACTCCTGGAAATTGTTCCCGTAGAATGTCAGCAGTTTAGCTCCGAGATAGTCCATCAATTCCGGATCAGCGTCGGCGTCTCCCACTATGGTCGGCCCAAATTCCAGTCGGATCTCGGTGCTTATCAGGGCGTACGGCATGGCGATGTTGAGTTTTGATCTGATTTTGTTCACTTGGGTTGGCAATTATCGTGCAGGCAGACACAATCAGAACCCGAAAAGCTAAGAAATTAGAGGTTACTAGGAGCAAGATCGGGATGAAAAGACTCACATCAGTATTGTGAGAATGACAAGCTCTGCATGCATACGGACTGTTCCATACTCTCACAGTGCATCTGCGATCGATTAACAGTTGACAGCAACACAAGGCCCCATAGGTCCTGTCTTCTGAGCAGTCAAGTTAGTTATCGCATCGCGGAATCACAACATGATACCAATCGATCACAATTCACAATCGACCGTCTCAAGGAAACTGGCAATTGAGAAGAGCGCTACCTGCTAGCGAATAATGAAACACGCTTTAATGGAGCAGTCCTGGACTCGTGGTGAAAGGACTTGACTGAATTCTGTGAACCGAAATTACGCCGAAAACATAGCCAAGATATTTCAGACTCATGTGATATGTCAACTTTTCGGAAGACGCCGACGGATTATTCAATGGAAGGCAAATAACGTAGGTCAGTTTAGTAGTTGAGTGAGACCATCCGCGGTGTCCTTCAAAACGCCAGTAAGGAGCAATCAATCGAATACTGCGTCTATCAGCACAAGCCTCAAATAACATGAATAAGCAATCATCACGCGAAAATGAAAACGAGAAAAACAAATGAAAGAGCTCTCTACCTGAGAGAAGGGTAGGGCAAAAAATCAAATCGATTTGGTAGATCCGGGCTTAAGTTCTTCGTGCCAAGCCAGGCCTTTCTTTAACGTACTCTCCCCTCGAGCGGCAGCCCTGAAAAACATAACAGAATTATTGGTGTGTGCTCTTTTAAGCAACGGGACTGAACTATATTCTCATATGACACAACTATGCCAATTCCACATAACAACAAAATGATCGGGACTCAGTGAAGAGCGGCACTGTTTCAACTTCCCACCATACCTTTTGCCGGAAATCACCATACCGATGCTACCCAGGATAGTCAGCCCCATCCCAATCATTGCCAGCTTCCAACGGAATCGATCATATGCTCTTGACATGACAGACGCCCTGAAAAATAATTTATCAATCCCATTCTTCTTCCTCTTGCAAAGAATGTCGAGCATCAATCCAATCCCTCAATCGATCTAAGTCTAAACGTAAATATGTAACATGAAGAAAAAAAGATATAGCTAAGCATATAATCCAATACCAAACGACAATGCAACCGAATGACAGCTAAACTACTGTATCGTGGAAACATGCAAGTGACCAATCAATCGACAATAATCAACAAGTGAACTCGCAGCTATACAACAAATCAATGAATCAACCGGCTAACGATTGTATAACGAAAAAAGGCTTACGGAACATTGTCTGGAACAGACTCCAGATTCGGATAACGCTTTGTCCAAACCAACACACGCTTAGAGTAGTTAGATAGCTCTATAACAATAGCATCATTTATATCCGTGCTTAACCCGGTTCAACAAAAAAATTAACTCACTGCTTTTAGGGATCGAAGAAGGCGCAGAAGACTCCTGAGACTGACAGCGTGACCACACGGACAGCTGGCTGATACTCTTCGGTCGGACAAGATGCCTCATTATTGAAGCCATGCCTGTGTCTGTTCCAATCAGAATCAGTTGAAAAATCCACACAGAATTAGAAGGCACAGCGGAGCAAAACTGCGTTTCCAGCGGTTGGACTTCTTCAGACTTTGCAAGTGATGCGCATACGGAATAAATGAAAGAGCAATATAAGATTTGATTTTTTGTGAGCTATCATAATCAGACGAAGATCGTTTCGTCTGTGATTAGTCAGGGGACAGGGGGGCGGGACTTACTCTTCCGTCCCCTCGTAGGCTATTGAGTGGGGTTCAATTGGGCCCGATTCTGGCGACGCCCACTATCAGCTGTTCCGGTAGTTTGTTTCAATTGCAGTAGAAATCAACCCTCGCTGAGCCTCCCTAATCTGTAATGCAGCCCACTTTCATGCCATCGCAATGACAGGGAATTTGTTAAACTAACTGCGTAATTTCAATAAGTTTACTCTCGTGCTGCTTACAAATCAGCAGTTCTTCCACAAATGCCAGTGCGCAAGTGGGTCTTTGCACCTCCGTAATTTCCCGGTCCCGATGGCCGATTGTTGCTTTTAATTCTGTGCCATTTCCGACCGGAATCGTGAAAAAGATTCGCACACAATTCCATGAACATCAGAACTGGAAACTAGCATCTGGGAGGACTCTTCCCCCCGTCCATTTAGGAGAGGCTGGGGGACAGGAAGATAGGAAAAACAAAATGGCGACCCAGACGTACACCATCACCACGCTGCTGGAAAAGGTAACTGTAATTTAATACTGAAAAATGATAATCAGTTCGGTATTCTAATTGTCTGCATCTTGTGGCTTGCAGTTGAGCTCGCCGGACAAGGATTTTCGGTACATGGCAGCAAATGATTTGATCAATGAGCTCCAGAAGGAGTCGCTGCAGTTGGACGATGAGACAGAAAAGAAGGTTAGGGCTAGTGGGCATTTTTGAGCTGTGCAGGGAATTTAGCAGTTTCTTCTTGCAGGTAGTGAGTGGCGTACTAAAGGCGCTCGATGACAAAAATGGCGAAGTGCAGAACCTAGCGGTGAAATGGTGAGTTCCCCGATTCACTCTTTTATCTCAAGCCGATTGCCATGATTGTGACTTAATCATATTTTTTTCTGTTGCATATTCTCAAATTTTAAATTTGTGTGGTTTGACTTTGTGGCATGGAGAGACTAGGGTTTGCTTCTCCTGCGTATTGATGGGTTTGTTTTTTACGTTTTACTACTCAGCAATGGGAAAATAGAGCTATTCAATCAATCGATTGATCGCTTGACTTGGTAGTCTTCCTTGGTTTGAGTTTAACAATTTTTCGCGTAGTTGAAATTTTTATTATTGGAAATAGTGGACGTCAGGGAATTTCAGCGACCTAAATGATACGAAGCAGCACACTTGGCATCGAAGACTTGGCTTTGCAGTCACTGTTCTTCCTTATGGTTACATGGTGTGCCAGATGGTCCCGAGTGGTTATTGCCATTCAGCATTCCGTCTGCAACACGACTTGTGCTTTCCAGCTGGGTTGTTACTTATGACGGGAACATTTTCTAGAAATCTTCTAAACATTTTAAGGCTGCCTCTTCTAAACATTTTAACAGGGTTTTCTGTCCGTTTGCAGCCTTGGACCGCTAATCCGGAGGGCGCGAGATCCAAGTGCCGAGACGATTGTGGATAAGCTATGCCTGAACACGATGACATGTGACAAGGACCATGTTCAGCTGCGAGACATCTCCAGCATGGGTACGACTGTCTTCTCTGCCTCATCAAGTAAAGAGTCAGTTTCATTGATAGACCTTTCCTTTTTATGCAGCACTCAAGACAGTCTTTCAAGAGCTGCCAAATACCAATCAGATTCTCGTTGGCAACCTGGCCAAAAGAGTTACCGGCAAACTCCATCCCTTCATCTCCAAAGAAAACGTATAGTTTTTACCTTTCACGTCTTTCCCTTCATATTTTTTGTAAAATATTTCGGCTTTTCCTTAGGTCCCGGAAGTGTCTATTCATCTGGAAATTCTGGAGATTATCGGAATGCTTCTGCAGAAGCACGGAAGTATGCCGTGGTTTTGAGTCTGCGTGATTGCATCAGTTGTCCTTTAGTCATTTCTGGTTTTTTGTTCGTTAGATCATTTGACATCTCACCATGCTGGACTGATGGATGCCTTCTTTCCACTGTTAAAGAATGCGCGTCCTGCTGTGCGAAAGCGAGCAATCACGGCACTGAGTAAGTGTAAACGAAATATTCCATTTGAGAAGAGAACATGTTCAACGAATTGTTCCATTTGAGAAGGGAACGTGTTCTTCAACGAAATGTTCCATTTGAGAAGAGAACATGTTCTTCAACGAAATGTTCCATTTGAGAAGAGAACATGTTCTTCAACGAAATGTTCCATTTGAGAAGAGAACGTGTTCTTCAACGAAATGTTCCATTTGAGAAGAGAACGTGTTAAACGAAATGTTCCATTTGAGAAGAGAACATGTTCTTCAACGGCGGCGCTTGCTGTTTTCAGGCAATCTGGTCAACGTGTGCCCGGAAGAACTGTTCGATACTTTGATCAAACGCGTCCTGGGGGAACTAACTCATTCCGCCAACATGGCCGACGCGAAAACCGTTGTACAGTTTCTGGAAGGCATTAGGTGTGTTCCGGACGTTTCAGATTGCCCCAACTAGAGTTATTTTTCGCAATTGTTTGTTCATGTACGTAGCCGTGCTGCCGGTCGGCAATTTGGAAAGCATCTGAATCAATTTATCGGTTACGTCCTGGAACTAGTCAAAAAGGATGATGATGAGCTGCGGGAGAATGTCTTCCACACGTTGGAGACGTTCCTGCAGAAGTGCCACACCGATGTGACACCCTATGTTCCTCAGGTAAGTTTTCCCAGTCGACGGGTACAGAGTGTCTGTTCCTTATCGAATCTTGAAAGAGAAGGAAGAAAGTGTTGAATTTTCAGATTGTTGAAGTCTCCCTGCAATACCTGTCGTATGATCCCAACTACAGCTATGAAGGATCAGACGAAACGGACGACGCTCTTGAGTTAGTATTTTGCGTAATACGCCTGTTGCTATCCGATGAAACTTCTTTCTCAAACACATGATTTTGTATTGCAGGGAGGACGATGAGGGTCAGTTCAGTGATGACGAGGACATTAGCTGGAAGGTGCGTCGCGGTGCCGTCAAATGTCTGGAAGCGGTCGTCACCACCAGGCGCGAATGGATCTTAGACTCCCTGCGGCGCATTAGTCCGGCCTTGATCTCCAGGTTTAACGGTAAAACGGATTTTCTCCTCAGTCAGTGCAGCTCGTGATGCCTTTTGTCGCTAACTTTTGTCGCAATGTTTTGCATTCAGATCGAGAGGATACCGTGCGAGTGGATGTGGTGACCGCGTTCCTCTCCCTTCTCCAGCAGACGGACCACACACTGGGAGATTTACGTCGGAAGTCTGACTTTGTCGACCAACACGATCCTCGTGCGGGGTAAGCGTCATCTGTGTTCCGAGTACTCGCGTTGTTTCATTTGGAGCTGGAGTGCAAGAGAAGTATCTGTTGGCACATTTGGCATCGAAGACTTTGGCTTGTGTAATCAGAGTTCTTCCTTATGGTTTAATCGTGTGCGAGATTGTCCCGAATGGTTAATTTCATTACCCATTCAGCATTTGGTCTGCAACACGACTTATGCTCTCCAGCTAGGTTGTTACTTATGACCGGAACATAATCTATTTTGTCTCTTTGTAGAGTTGCCGAAGCACTGAAGGAACAGCTCCCAGCGCTGATTCAAGCCCTAAAGAGGCTCCTCGTCAACAAGAGCATCAAATCTCGACAGGCGTCGCTGCAGCTTTTGGGGCGTCTCGTTCAGGTTCTCCCTGGCAGCCTCAACGACCACTTTGCTGTATTGGTTCCCGGAATCGAGTTTTGCCTAACGTATGTTGTGTCGTGCGATTTCTAAGCATATGCCTTGATTGACTGTGTACTCTTTCTGTAGCGATAAGACCTCGGTGTCGAACATCAAGTTGGATGCCCTGTACTTTGTCCAGAACACTATTGCAACCCACTCGGCTGAACTGTTCGCACGGCAGGCTGGTCCTCTGATCAAGGTAAGCGACATCTTTACCGGCAGAAGTTTTGGATGCTCCGATGGACATTGAACAGTATCATTGCTTGGCTATAGGTTTTGATGCGTTGCGTCGCGGACAACTTCTACAAGGTGATTGCCGAATCTCTGAGAGCGGTGGAGCAGCTCGTGGCTATCCTGCGGCCTGTCGGTAGGTGGCGCCACCCATCGGTGAAGCCTTTTAATTTTTGCTGAATAAAGTGCTGGATCATGATGCATTGTTTCAAGACGGGACTAAATACAGAGATGTTTGATAACCTCTTTCCTGACATTCCAGGTTATGCAAAAGTAGCAAAAATGGCAAAAGGGGGATTAGATTGTTGGGTGCTGCATTTTTTGATGTTTTTATAGATCGCCCGGCTTTGCTCGATATCTCGCCCTTTGTCCCCGAGCTCTACCCCGGTGTGCTGACTCGGTTCAGAGATCCGGCTTTGGATCAGGAAATCAAGGAGCAAGCGGTTTCGTGCATGTGAGTGAAATGCCATCTTTTGTTCAGGGACCGGTTTTTAGGCGAAGGATGTTATTCTTTTGTTGTTTTTTTATATATATTAACGAACAAGTCAATTCCCGATTTCTGTCTGCAGGGGACAGCTGTTTTTCTCGTTGGGCGACCATCTTCGAGATGAATTGAAGCAGTGTCTGCCCGTCTTCGTTGACCGGCTGAAGAACGAGCCGACCCGTCTGTCCACCATGAAGGCACTCGTCAAAGTCACCAGCTCACCCCTACGGAATGACGTCTCGCCGGTTTTGGCCGACCTCCTCACCCTGTCTACGGGTTTTTTGCGGAAGAATCTGCGTAACCTGCGCCTCGCGACGTTGGAACTCATTGGGGCGCTGAGTCGCGATTACGGGCAGGGCATCGGCGCGCCGGTCATGAGTAACATTATCAAGGAGCTCCCGGCGCTCATTCAGGAATCGGACTTGACGATTGCCCAGGTTAGTTTGCAAGCCTACGGTAACGGTTTTTTTTTCGGCAGTGGACATGATGCTTTGTTTCAAGACGGGACTAAACGCCTATATGTTGATATTTTCTCTCTCTGATACTTTGACCGAAACGGGTTTTTAAGAGTCAGGCTGTCAAACGTTGAAATTTATACGTGGATTGTATATGTTTAGGTTGCGCTGCATGTGATTGTGGCAGCAGGAAATACCCACGCCGCTGCGATCAGGGAGCACAAAGAACCGATCGTGGCTCGAATCGTCGAGATCAGTCGTTCGCCGGTGATGCAGGGTGAGGTCACGTTCCTGGGCGTGATTGGTTGATGGATGATTGATTGATTGTGTGACTCCAGAGTCACCGCTGAGAAGCGTTATTGTCGCAGTGGTGCTAAGGATGTCAGAGAATGATTTGTTTTTGGATATGCTTTTGAGCACCGTCTATCGCCGCTCGAAACACCTTCCTCTTACACATTTCCATGCTTGCAATTTGATTGATTGATTGACTGACTGATTGACACCAATTTGATTGCTTGCTAGAATGTTTATTTTGTTGATAGGTTCCACTCTAACTGCTGTCGTGGAGGCCATCAAGATTCTAGCTGTGATTGGCAGTAAAGACGACACTGACCTGAAACCAACCGTGCTCATCAAGGTGAATTTGAGCCCCATGTGATGCTTCAAGGGACTTTGTAACTCGAGTTTGGTTATATATTGCAGCGTTTCCTTCAACCGGTCTACGAGAACACCTTAAACTCGCAGAACATTCCGGAAGTTGTAAGTAACCATTAGAAGCTGGGTTCTCAGTATGCTATTGCGAAGGTTCTTAATGGATGGTTGGAATGAACCAGGCGAGCGAAGTTCATTTGATGTATCTTTCTGGCAGGTGTTCTCTGCAACTCACCGACAGGGCTTCTTCGGCACGGCAAAGTGTGTTGCTGCTTTAGCACTTGCGAGCGGGACAGATGCCGCCGTGGTGGCTGCATGTATAACGGACATTTTAACCAAAGACTCTTCGGAAAATGTGAAGATGATTTCATTGGCGGTGATTGCGGAGATCGGTTACTACAGGTGAGTGCACTTAGGCAGGAGAGGTGTTTGGGTTGGTTGGTTAGTTAGTTGATTCGTTCGTTAGTTGGTTCGTCATTGCTCCCCCGTTTCAGTGATCTGTCGAGTCAGCCAAAACTACAGGAGGCGTTTCACTTCGTATTCGAGAACGGCAAAGATGACTCGAAAACATTTGCCGCCATGGCATTAGGTAAGCAGGCGACGAGCTGGTATGGAGATGAGGTTTTGTTCCGCGACTCTTGTGATGAACATTAGCTCACATTCCCTTCTGAAATGTTCGTGATTATAGAAAACTCTGAGATGTCGTCTTGATATTTCTCCTGCACTATTCTTGAACGTGGCAGCGCCGTTTTTACTCTGGTTTTATTGTTTATAGGCAAGATCTGCGGAGGCAATGTGAGGAAGTTTGTGCCGAATATTATCGCGGAGTTGGAGAATGAGTCGCAGAAGCAGTACGTCATCCTGAATGCTTTGAAAGAGGTGCGTTGAGACTAGTTGATTGTTGATTGTGATTTGTTGACTGGTGGTGTTTATGATGAAGTTTGGATATAAGCTCACATTCCCTTCTAAAACAAGGTTTATGATTACAAAAAATTCTGACGCCCACGTGGCTGTTCTACTTTTGAGTTGTGTCTCCTTCTAAATGTCTCTGTTCCAGCGAAATTGAAGGGTTTCGGTTCATTTCAGCTCATCCACTTGGTTCCGTCGGAGCGAATCAGCATTGAAGGGATTGCTCCGTTTGTGGATCGCATGTGGTGAGTGATGGAGGTGATGGAGGCAAATGTCGTAATTGAGCTGGGCGAGGAGAAATGATGATCAACATCTTATAGCTCACTTTCCCTTCTGAGTACCTTTGATTACACAAGTTAATTTTGTCTGATGCTTTCCCGCAGTGCCTTTATCTACGGTACGCGTGTGTTGGATCGGGTTTGATTTCCTTTCTCGTTTCTCATTATAAGGAATTCCCTCTTGAAGCGCGCCGGCTCGGTGGAAGAGGGGTACCGCAATCTCCTCGGAGAATGCCTGGGCAAGCTGACTGCTCTCGAGCCAGTCCGCTTTGTTCCCCTCCTGATTGATGTCCTGCAGAAGACGCCGGCCGTCCAAGTTCGTTGCACAATGATCACTGCCATCAAGTTTACCGTATCGGATGAGGTAACGTTGAGCTTATTTGTAATGCAGTATCGTACGGTGAAGTAAATGTTATATCGTCTTCCAGCGCCGTGCGATCGACCCGGTCTTGAAGGATGCGATTGGAGTCTTTTTGGGCTTCCTCAACGATCCCGATCTCACTGTGCGCCGTACTGCCCTGACCCTCTTCAATTGCGTGGCGCACAACAAGCCGGTCCTGTTGAAGGACAAGTTGAATGTGCTCCTCCCGTTGGTGTACAAGGAAACTTGCATCAAGGTACGACTTAGTGATCCTGTCGTTGTTATTGGAATTCAATTTGAAGTCAAGGGAATTGTTTGTTTATTAGGAGGAACTGATACGCGAGGTGGAAATGGGCCCATTCAAGGTGAGTTTTGGGGCATTTTGTCGTGGTTGTTTATTGTTCATTCTGTTTTAACGATTGCCTCCTGTTCCAAGCACGAAGTTGACGACGGTCTGGATTGCCGGAAGGCCGCTTACGAGTGTCTCTACACGCTGCTGGACAGCTGCCTGGATCAGTTGAACATTTTCGAGTTTATGGATTATGTCAGTCGCGGCTTGACTGACCACTACGACATTAAGACGCTCTGCTTCCTCTTCATCCGCCGCTTGGTGCAGTCTGCCCCGTTGTCCGTCACTCAACGTGTGGATCAATTTGTTGTGGAGATTGTCAAACTCCTGCAGTCCAAAGCCAAGCCCAATGCAGTAAAGCAGGAGCATGAGAAAAATGATGAGCTTAAGAGAGCCGCCCTTCGGGCGGTGCATTCGCTGACGCTGCTGCCCGAGTCTGGTGAGTCGATTGATGGTGACCGGTTGTGTGTTGTGGAGTTGTGGAGGGTTTTTTTTGGTCCGGTCATTCCTTTTTTGTTGTGAGTTACACGAGTGCTGACGATTTTGCTTGCAGACAAATCCCGGTCCATTGCTGAAGTTATGGGCACGATTAAGGCAGTACCGGATCTGGCTGCGATGTGGGAACACGTGAAGAACGAACTGACACTTACGGCGGTCGCTACGCACGCACAAGGCGACGTCCCGATGGATACGAACTAGTTTTGCTGATGTGTAATGTGTACAATCTTGCATTCTTTTCATCTGAGAATTTTGACGGTGTTTTTTGCTGTTTATAACTTCCCTGTTGTGATTGATTACTGACGTACTAGTGTAGTTCGAATTTGATTTTACAATTCATCCTCGCGGTAGCGCAAGCACCCTCTCTCTCTCCCTTTCTCTCTCACGAAAGTCTTTGGCATTGTGCTTTCATTTGTATCTGATCATCTCAGTCGCGGATTGATTCACGTGAACGTGTATGTAACATAGAATTGTATTTGACTAGATGCTATGGTGGGACTTGATGGGGAACCACTGGCAATGGTTTTCAGGGGTTGTGGTTGTAAAACTTTTGAATTCATATTCATACTGGATTTTCAGTCGCCAGTTCGGGGGAAGGGATTTGCAGTCTGAGGGAATTGTCGATCTACTAGCGATAGTCGATAATCCGATATGCATGGAACCTTTGAGTTACTGGTACTAGTAAGAGTATGAGTAATGTACTGTACTAAAGTTTGAGGATGAAATGCGATCGTGGGGACGTCTGTCGGGTGAGTTTTCCATTCGTCGATGGCATTGTGGAGGCGGGCTCATCGTTGTGACGTTACTGACGGAGCTACCGCTTAAATTTTCTCGCGTTTGCCGTTCAACACAACAGTCAGTTTGCCATATTTTTCTTCGCAGAGCTCGTCTTTGGTGTGTCCCAGTATAGAGCATCCAATTTGAACCTCCCTTTTTTCGACGGGTTATTTTCGAGAAGAGAACTCATCGCAGGATTCGATTCTTAACAGCGCCGAAAGGTCCGACAGTTTTTGCTTTTTTTGTTTCGGATTCCGAACGTATTCCTAGCGATGGAAATGCACTGGATGATGTTATTTTGTTGTTGCCGTCACGTATTGTTAAAATGGTCACCTTTTGTAGATGTCCAACAACAAATTCTACTACTCTGACAAGTACAGCGACGATGTATACGAATATCGGTGAGAGAGGAAATGAAACCAGACGCATCTTCGGCGTTGTTGTCATTTTGTCGAAGAAAGTCGCATTTGTCCTTTGTTTGTGTGTGTTTTTTGTTGGCATTTACAGGCATGTGGTCCTGCCGAAAGACTATGCGCAGCGCATCCCTAAGGCCCGTTTGATGAAGGAGGAGGAGTGGCGAGGGTTGGGCATTCAGCAGAGCCTGGGCTGGGAAACTTACATGATCCACAAGCCAGGTTTGTGTGGGTGCAGCAGCCCTTGATCGATTGATTGATTGATTGATTGGATGATTGGATGAAAGGTTTTGCATACCGCGTGGCTTCCTCTAGTGGTTTAGTGTATCGTCATGAGATGGAAAAATATTTACCGCTTTGGGCTGAGACTGAGACCGGTTAGCATGCGATTTTATGACGCGAGTATTTGTAAATATAATCAAACCGCTGTTAAAATTTATTCGAATTATCTGGCCTGGCCGCATGGTCGGTTGGTTGATTGACTCAAGTACAGCCTGTATCTCTTTGGTGGCTACAGTAAATACCGTACATACAACTGTAATATTACCTACATATTATTGTAAGTTTAAACCTCTACCTGTTCTTTCGTCTGATTGATCGACCGGCTGCACAGATTTTCCGATGGTTTGCTTAATTTTCATCCAATATCCAATGTCCGCTGTTCGTTTTGCCCCATTGCAGAGCCGCACATCATCCTGTTCCGGCGCAAGCTGACCCCCGAAATGAAGCAAGAGAAGGAACTGGAGCGGAAAAAGCGACTGGCTTCGCTGGCGAAGGAAGTGAAGGGAAAGGACGTCATGCTGGCCGGACATAAGGATCGCGGGGAAGGTCTGGCGCGCTTGAAGGAACAGAACACTTTGCGGCAGTAGACGTGTCCGTTGCCAGCGCCACGCTGCCCTGCTCTGCCGTCCTCACAATTCTTCTTTGGTTCTCCTTTTTTGCATAGACTTATGCGATTTTAGTTTAAAATCCACTCGACAGCCGAACAGGACGACCGAAAATCGCTCAGCAGAGGAGATTGGTTCATGATCTATTGAGCAAATTTCCTCAAGTACCGTACTAGCACTAGCACTAGCACTAGTATTAGTACTAATACGTATGAATGAACGACTGGGATTTTGTTGTTGTGGGATTCACTTATTAATTGAATGAGTACTAACTATTTCAGTAAAGTCGAGTGGTTTTGGCGTCATCCTTAATTGTGTGCTAAGCAACATTATCATATCTCACCCCAACATGGCCAAAGGAGGGAAAGGCAAAAAAGCCATAAAGGCTCCCAAAGTGCTCGAGCCCCTCCCCGGACCGGAACTTCTCCATCCTGTCCTCACCTATTCAGAGGATAGCCCCGCAGCGCCTCGCGATGCTTTCGGTCGCGATCTCACCGTCACAACTTCCTTCGAGACACCGCCCGAGGAAGAGAGCGAAGTCGGGGATGTGGACGACGACGGCTCCCTGCACGACTCCATTCCGCCAGAATTCCGATTTCGTTTTGAGGATCCTCCGGATATCGACGAGTTGAATGCTTTGATAAGAGCGGAAGAGAACAGCGATGATGCCAAATCCGACAGCAGTTTCACGGACCAGGAGGAGGAAGCCAAGGCGGAGGATGACCCAACCGTGGATTCGGGTGAGACCGCGTCCGAGGTTACCGGAAGCGACACTGATCTTGAAGGATACGACATTGCGGATCTGATCTCGGAGGACTCAACCACGGATTCAGATCGCTCGGCACGCTGGTCAGCAGAATTATCCGCGAATGAAAGCGTAACGCTAATGGAAGATTCAGACGCTCCGAAGAGGAAGAAGACAAAACCGAAAGCAGGGGATGCGTCGACTGCGAAGAAGAGCCGGAAAGTGTTTGTTGAGCCGATGAGTAATGAGAAGGCGCAATGGTTGACCCGAAAATTTGCTGAACTTTTTACATCAAAGTCAGACTCGAAGGTATTACCTTCAATTGCTAAAGTGGCTGTCATTCATCTGAAATGTTTATCTGTCTGTTTATGCGGGCCAGTCACTCTGGTCTGTTTTCCTAAGTGTCTGTTCTTCCGTCTATCTGTCTACCTATCTATCTGTTTGTCTGCCTGTCTGTCTCCTGTCTGCCCACCTTCTTCTGTCTATCTGTCTGTCTGTCTGTCTGTCTGTCTGTCTGTTTGTCTGTCTGTCTATCTGTCTGTCCGGTTGTCTTGTTCTATCCATCTGACTGCTTGTAAATTTTTTTCTATTGAGTGCCTCTCTGCCTTTGTATTCACCATTGTGCCTCCAAACATTATCCTTTTCAATTCCATTATAGACACCATTGTACGTGACAGTGGAAGACCTGTTGGAAACTAACATTGATTTTCGCACTATGGATGCCGGGTTTTTGAATAAGTTGCGGGAGATCGCTGATGCAACGCCCGTTGCCCTTCGACCGCAACTACAGCCGTCTGCCGATTTTGAGGTACCTTCTCGATCTTCATCAGCTGAATCAGCAAAACGAAGGGCGGATGCTGCTGCCAAATTACAAGCTAAGCCAAAGATACCCGTCAATGATGGAAAAAAGTCGCGTGCTTCTCCAAAAGGGAAAGGTGCAAAAAAAGTCAAGGAAGTTCTCCAACCGCCTCCATCGAAGCAGGTTGTCCGACCGTTTCCGGCGGAACTCTATGAAGAACAACAGCGTAGCCGGCCATTGAAGAAACCATGGTTGAAGAAGGAAGAGTTACTGGCGACGAATGATGAACAGGATGCGTGGGTGACGGAGAGCTGTGAGGACATTAACTTCATTGAGTATCGACGAGAACGTGTCCTAAAAGGAAAGAAAGTGCCGATTGGGAAAACGGATTTTGAGATGGATTTGATTGCTGGACGGTTGGCAAGTAAGCTACTAGCGTACGAGACAGCTGTGAACAAGGCATTGCCGGATTCCGACATGCAGAGTGCCACAACGCAGCCAATAGAAGAGCAGTTTGCATTGCCGCCTAAACCGTTGATTCCGGTTCGAGTTAATCCGAGTGAAGATCCAAATGATGAGGATACGTCGTCTGAGGAAGATGAGCAGAAGGGCAAGGAGAAACGAGCGGGTAAGCGTAATAGATTGAAAATATGGATCACAGGATACACAGACAGCTATATGAATGGAGTGGCAGACAGAGAGACAGAGAGACAGAGAGACAGAGAGACAGACGACAGACGACAGGCAGACAGACAGATTAACGGACAGACATACAGACAGATAGACAGACAGAAAAACAGACAGACAGGTAGACAGACAGACAGACAGACAGACAGACAGGCAGACAGACAGATTAACGGACAGACGTACAGACAGATAGACAGACAGAAAAACAGACAGACAGGTAGACAGACAGACAGACAGGCGAAGAGTTAGGCAGGTGGACAAGCAGACAACTAGACACACTGACAAACTGCCAGACAGACAGACGTGCTCCACAAATGGGGTGCAATGTGACTGATTGACTACACGATGTAGGACCTTCGGTTAAATATTTCTGACTACTCGTACGAACAGTTTTCTATTCTAAAGGGAAGGCTCTGACGGATCCTTATCATATTCCGTCTATCGTACACGAAGACGACAAGTATGATTATTACAACACCTCCCGCAGTTCGAGCGAGTGCGAATCGGTGGACAAGGTTATTCGGAAAGAAGTTGGGAACCAAATTCGGTTTGCTAAGACTCAAGGAATGGGATCTCCAGCTGTCGCCCCGTTAGTAATCGACGGATATCCATACAATCCAATACTTCCCCTAGAAGATAAAGAAGTTAAGTCGCTTCCGGTGGACGACCTGTATGCCCTAGCTCACGACCTGCAAATGCCGCCGGGCGAACTTAGAAAAGAGCTGCAACGACCTGACGACGACCTGGATTACGATCAGGATTCCGATGAAGACGGCTGGCAATACGTTCGGGGAACTTTTTTATATGAGAAAACTCCCGCATTCTATGCAGTGCAGATCAAAGATCTGGAGCAGAAAATTTGTTTGAAACGAGAGGAATGGATTCTACATGAGCTTGAATACAGCGAATACAGTGTCAAGAGTCATGTTGAGTTAGCAGCTTTGGATGAATTCATTGTGTACTTAGGAGAACAGAGTAGGAAAGAAAAAGAGAAAGTGGCTGTCCTGCAAGTTGAACTGGAACGGTTACGTGACGAAGCATGGAAAGCAACCGAATATCAGAATTGGTGGACGGCATACTTAGAGGAGCAAAAGGCGAAGACGATTGACCGCTATGTGAATAGGAAAGAATTCGTTCAGGTTAGATCTGATTCAAAAAACAAATTTCAAAGCTGTTCTCTGAATATTGACAAAGCTGTCTAATGGCTTGTTTGTCTGCCTATCTGCCTGTCTATCTATCTGTCTTTTGATCT
>LRSR01014593.1:0-30195 GCA_001579985.1 Hypsibius dujardini | reverse complement strand
TAATTTAATATATTTTAAAAAAGGTTGAGACTCTAGTCTCGACCATTTCCCACCTTTCCCCGACTATTTGTCTATGGTCCCCACCATCCACTTACCGATATGAAAACCCCACCCTTTTTGGATTAGCTATAGTCCCCGCCTTTCGTTTCTAGAAACTAGCCTTGATATGAAAAGTCATATGTAATTAACTACGGACTCCACTTTTCCTTTTTATAAACCAGCCTCAGACTAGATACAGGTTAAGCTCCTCCAGGGCTTCAATCAGACAGACAGACAGACAGACAAACAGACAAACAGACAAACAGACAGACAAACAGACAGACAGACAGCAAAAACACTTGTAGTAATTTGCCTTGAACTACAGACAAATTGTCGGTCTGTCGGTCTGCCTATTTGCCTGTCTGTCTGTCTGTCTGTCGATCTGTTTGTCTATTTAGCAATAGATGGGGGTTTATATACTGTAAAGTCCCGCTCCATACGTGGTACATTTTGGACCCCCCAGTAAATCAGACCTGGTTGGCCATACATCTCTACAATCAATCAAAAAGGTCGTTTTACTGTGTGATGACGTAGGCACCACGGATGGGTCGGGACTCTACGGTAAATAAATGAAGAGGTGGGGGCAATTGACTTCGGTGAAGAATGGTAGGGAATGGTAGGGAATAGAAGCCACCGCCTTTAAAAAGTGTCTTCATTTCATGCCGTTTAGTCCCCCACTTCCCGAAGGCTTCACTCTGAAACCTCTTGAGCGGCACCACCTGGAAACAGTGGCTTCCATCTGGGCTCATGGCGGACGAACGCGAGCCACGTTGGAGTACATGCAGTACCTTTTTGACACTGGCTTCCCGACCCTGGGCATTTTCAATCCGGATGGAAAATTGGCAGCCTACGCCATCACCGGAGCAGATTTCGTCTTCTGTGCGGCATACGTCTTTCCGGAATACCGTAACCACAAACTGTTCCACATCCTGACCTACGAGTGGTGCCAGATAGCTCACAAATTGGGCGTCGAACTGCCGTTCGCTTTGGTGTCAGAGCAAAATGTCCCGAGCCACAAGGCCTTATTTCGTGTGGGAGCGGACCGTGCGGGATGGGACATCTGCTACGGGATGTATGTACCGAAGGGTCACGAGGATCCCGATGACGAACTGATTCAGTGGCGCGACGGGCTTGGGGGAATCGTATGGAAAACTTAATAGTTTTAACTAAAATTTATTTGAAATTTGACTCAGCTATACATCTATTTTTGAAAGAATTTAAGGGTTCTGAGCAACGGTAAAATTTAAAGACCCATTCAAAGTTGATTAAATGTTCAAGATGGAGCCTGTAACTGACGCGACCACAAGTCAATCTTCACTGCTCATACGAGCGCAGGAACTTAGTCCGCAAATTTTTCCGCGACTCTACATCCGTGCGAGCCGGCTGGAAAACCGTCACGGTGCCGTCCTGGTCCGTGGCGAGGATGCTCCCCTCCAGGTGGATACGGTCGGGCTTGACACGGTCCAGCAACGCAAGACGGCTGGATTCCCAGTAGAAGACCAGCTTCTCCAGCGTGCCCAGCTCCTTGGACAGCTGCGGGAAGAAGGAGTAGGTCTGGCCGGCCTTTAAGTCAACATTCCTAGACGAAGGTGGGAAAAAAAACGGACAGGCTTAGAAATCCCACAGAGTTATGAAAAATAGGAAGGATGAAAAAAACGGATAAAAAAACGGCAATCATACCGCGGGGTGAGAAGGAGCTTGGAGCTGGTGGCGTGACTTCCGTACAGCGTGACGTAGACTTTTCCGCTAGTCGTCTCGGCCGGCAAGGCTTGCAGTGTGAATTGAATTTTCGGCTTCGCTGCAACAACAACACACCCAGTATCTTTACAGAGCTCTGTATGCGGTGTGGAAATAGCTGTTCCAATTTTCAAGTCATTAATGGAAAACTTACAGCAGTAGGGAGAGCGAGCAGTGGTGGCGGTGTAGAAGTTTCTCTGGCGGATCCCGCCCAACGATAGCGACAGGTTGGTGTGGTAGCCCCAAGGGGTGCAGCTCGGTACGGAAGAGCGATTGCATTGAGCGCATTCGCTGTCCGGCTGCAAAAACTGTTGCGAAAAAGAATATAGAAAGAAAATTAAAAGCGGAACGGAACGAACGGAACGGAACGGAACGGAACGAACGGAACGAAAAAAAGAGAACATCTAAAGCGAACTGAACTATTGAAAAAGTCCTTGCCACTTTTTCGAAGACAAAATATGCTAACAAAATGACTGGTTTTCAGCTACATCCTTTTCTCATAAAACCTCAAATCGAACGCGTGAAAATCGGGAAATCAAACGGGACTGACCGAGGCGTAGCTGTCGCATTCGTAGGCCTTTGTGTTGCACACTGAACTGTCGATGGAGTCTATAATGGAGAAGGACCGTGATCGACGTGAATTATTTCAGCGTGACTAAAGTACCCATTCAGCGGTAGTTGTGGTACAATTGTTCAACAGATTGACACTTGCCCCGGAAAAGTTGGAGAGCGCGAACATGGCTGCATCCGGTGTGGTCGATCACATTGAGGACGAGGTTTCGCACAAGGTTACTCTTAACGGACAGCGAATGTTGGAGGGCGAAAAATCCAGTCAAGATATCTAAGTAAATGAGCCGATTGTTTATCGCGAATGACCAGGTACCCTTACACCGTGTTGACACGGTTCGGTTGCAACACATTAAAACCGCGGTGGCCATTCATTACTGCGGGTGATTGATTGGTTGATTGAACAAGTTACTACGCGGTTGCAACCGAACCACGCCAACAGTACCTTAACAACGAGCTTGGGTAAGTACCCTAACAACGACCTTGGGTAAGTACCCTAACAACGAGCTTGGGTAACCACCCTAACACCGAGCTTGGGTAACCACCCTAACACCGAGCTTGGGTAAGTACCCTAACAACGACCTTGGGTAACTACCCTAACAACGACCTTGGGTAAGTACCCTAACACCGAGCTTGGGTAAGTACCCTAACAACGAGCTTGGGTACACCAGACGGAGGATAATGGCTCCGCAATTAGTGCGCAGCGCCTTTACAGGCTTACCGAACGGATTGGAGCGGTCCACGGAAAATGCGGAGGTACCGGGCAATGAGAATATGGTCTGCGTCAGTGGCATCATGGTCGTAATGAGACTGGCAAAGAAAAAAGAAAATTTACAATGTATATGAATGCGCGAATTACTTGAGAAATCGTTGCTTCTGCTACCCAGGGACGCAGCCAGGTTGATTGACACCACCGTTGGGCCAGACATTCAGGTGTCCCATGGCGTCGGGAGAGCCCATAGCCAAGAGCTTGTCTCCGTTGGTAATCATCTACAATTGCGTAACGGTTTGCCTGATTGCTGACCATCAGAGAAACATTGCCGACAAGAAAATGATCATACCGTATCCACAACTTCCGCCTATCCAAAAATGATGAAACAGACAATTATTTGTGCAGAATATAGAAAGTAATCTGGGTCAGAAAGGGCCACATGCGAGATGTTCGTCGAAGAACCCGGCTTACGTCGCTGGGATCGAGGCGCACGGATTCCGGCATGGCGGTGAAGTAAGGCCCTGCGGGGTCGAGGCCTGTGATACGTCCGACGGTGATGTTGTAGACCGACTGGGAGAAAGAACCGGTATAACCAGCTCCGTGCGATCCCAAACTGAAAAGGATTAAGCGGAGGGATTATCAATCCAGTTAAAAGGTAACAATGACCAGAGCAGGTAATAATGGATCTCTTCAAATTTAAAGACGGTACAATGATAGGAAAATAGGTTTGTCAATGCACGTCGTAAGATTGCCTTGCGATTTTGACGTGCCGTTTTTTACTACAGTTGAAGTGGTTTTCGGAACACCGGCACTTACCTGTGACCGATGATGTGGATGTCTTTAGGGTTAACCTTGTAGACCGTCACGATGTGGTGGACGAACTTGGCGGCGTACGCGCCGACCAGCCGCAGATTGCCGGCAGCCTGAACGTACGGGAACCAATTGCCTTCAGCTGCAAAGAAAAATGGAAAATAAAATTCTAAGATAATACTTAACTTTTCAATTTCCGGCAGAATCGTCAAAGGGAATTTCTCCAGGAACGAATAGAGTATACAAACTAACTGTAACGTAACTTTCATACGTACACCAATCCAGGCGAATTACGTTGTGGTCACCCTCTTTCAGCAGCTCTGAGGCAATTGCCTAAAAGAAAGGGGGAAGTTTACTGTGATATTGAAACGAACAGACGAGCAAAGGTCGCTGGCCTGGCCGATCAGATTTGACGTTCAAAGGTCGCGCAAAAAAAACCAATTTTCTGGAGACTGATCATACAGTGTACACACTTGCTTTTAATGCTTATATGCCCAAGTTAAAGCCACCCTTTAAGTTTTGGCCCAGCAAAATAGGAGGGTCCGAATTCGAACTAATTTCAGCTACCGCGTGCTGCTGCTTCTCAACGATTGATTGATTGTTGATTGAACTCCCCAACCGTCGGAGAACAGAATGGAAATCAAACAGAACGGAAATCAAACAGAACAAAAACAGAAACAGAACAAAAATTGGTTGGCGTTACAGGTCGTGACTTACTAGGCTGGGGGCATTTTCGGCATTGAAAAACACTCAAGAAATCAATCAAGGACACTTGACCGGCAAAAGATAAATTTGCTCAATCAATTGATCAATCTAAATCAGCTGGTCGCGTTGGTTGAAATTAGCCCGAACTCGGATCCCCCTATTTTGCTGGGCCAAAGCTTGAAGGATGGCTTTAACTTGGGCACATAGGCATTAAAAGCAAGTGGGTACCTTCCAAATAGGTCGATTCCATTTATCCAGCCATCCGTGAATGAGGATTTTTGTCGCCTTCTTCGGCTGGAAGTTGGAGTCCCGAATAGTGCTGGTATTGTCGGCACTGAGAATCTGCACCTCCTCCGGGTTCCGTCGAGTGGTCAAACGGAGGTAAAACTCGTCCGCCAAGGCGCACACCGGAACCGACGGAAAAGGCCTACAGACACGACGAGAACATTACTTGAACGAAATGTAACGGGCTTATAAACACCACGAGACATCGACGGAGTTAATGAAGTTAAATAATTAAATAAACAAAACATAACCGCCAGTTATAATTAAATTAAATTGATTAATTAAATATTAAATAAACGCTATCTGGTGCTAACCTGTGAATGACATTGTAAAAGTCTCCCCCAGAATCGAAGCGCCCCAGGTCTCCACAGGTCACTTCAATGCCGCCTAGAAGTGATACAAAAATGGAAATCATAATCGAAAGTCATAAAAATATTCTACTCATAAAAAATTGATATCGTCGGATTACGTACTAGTCACTTGAATAAGAGCCAGCAACGTAGCTGCAGCTACACCGACGAGGGTGAACATCTTAGCGGGAACTGGTAGAGACGCTCAATCTCGGCAGCAATATTACCGACTGAAAGTGAGTCTCACACGACGACGGGAACTAGAAAAGGGCTGTTCGTTTTTTTGCAACCAGGCTGCTCGTTTTTTGCAACCAGGCCTCTTTCCACGGCCTTGGCTCTTTGGCGTCCAAAGACTGCCATTCTTAGATTAATCGTGATGAAGATTATCAATGTGATTGCTGACCACTTATCACTGGCACTGTAAAAACCACCTCACAGACACTCGCCACGGAATTGTCTGCTCGCCCTCGGTCCTCGGTGTTCTCGTCCAATATTCTGCAGCCACGAGAGTCCGTCGCCGCTAAGACACTGTCAAACGAATGTCGTACTCACCCGACCGTCAGCCTCGCAGTTCTTTCTAAATGGGTCAATGATTATCCCGCTGCTTCGTAACACATTATCCCAACTATGTCTGCGATATGCTCATTCGTCTCTGGTTAAATATCTGGGTGCCGTCTTACTATTTTACTATTTCACCTATTGACGTAGTGTACATTAAACAATAAGACAACAGACAACTCTGGCACGGGAAGATAACCACTCGCGCGGGGATTTCTAACAGCGAGTGCACAGCGAACGTTAAACACTGAGGGATCTATAACAAGGAAGACGACATGAACAAAAGCACTCCTTGATTGGTTCGACACTCAAAACTATTTATTCAGCTGATCGAGCGAGGTCGCCGGCGCGACGGCCGGTTTGAAGGTCTTCGGGTGGACCGTCTTGAGAAGATGCACGTAGGAATCGTCACCGTTCGACGGCAGTCGCGGCGACGATGACGCCGACGACATCAACGGCACCTCCAGTGCGTCCACACTGATGCTCCGGTCCGGCTCGGCTCGGTAGTCCAGCACACTCTCCTCAATGATGGTGTCACCCAGCGGGGTGCTGTAGGCCGCGACGTAGGTCCGCTGCAGTCGCTCCACTTCCGACGGAGTGATGGAGAGTCCCGACGAGCCCGTCCCGGAGAACCGTGACAGCCGTCGCAGGGTCGCACGCACATGCTCGTCCAGGTGGTTGGGGTCCTCCAGGCTGAGCCGCTGTGCGGCGAGACCGGCGCCGCGCCAGCTGTAGTTCTCCTCCAGGTGCCGCTGAGTGTCAACCTAAACAGCAGAGGAGACGAAAACAACCGACCGAGTTGTAGTCACGTCACAATAAATAATGGCCGGATGTGCTGTTTTACACACACGTGGAGGAGGCTCGTATCGTACCGGCGAGGGAACCATGCGTGCGGCTTGTGGCGGTTAGACAGCACCGTTGGATGAGCACAATCTCAGGCACGTGCAGTATTGGCGACATTCATAATCCCACTCTCTGGGGGTTGACAAATCATGCGTGCGTTCGCGGTCAGTACGAGGTAATAATAATCGGTGATGAACGATTGACGTGAATTATTGAAGATCCCCCGGAAACATCAAAATGTGTGTGTGTACTGGCTAGGGATTGCATCAAATGTCAAATGGCAAATGTCAAATTCAAATCAAATCAAATCACATTTTCATGGCAAGAAGGAGTGATAAATCAAATGATCAAATGACTTTCAAAATCAAATCAAATCAAATCAAAACTATAGCTTTCGTCATTTGATGCCATCCCTAGTACTGGCAGTCGCAGTCGCAGAATCAGTCGTTGTACGAGTAGGGATGCGATCAAACAGCGGAAACTCTGTTTGATTTGATTTCTTTTTTATTTGATTTTGTGATCCTACAAATAGTTTATCTAAGAAGTATAGTCTTTTAGCAAAAATCTTGATGCTTTTGTACCCTGCAGGTACATTTGTAATGAGAACAATTCAAACAAGCGAATTCCAGGTTTGGACATAATTAACTGCATTGTAAATTTCTTTGAAAATTGGCAAAGTTCGGACATTGGTAATGTTCACAAAAATCAATTAATCAAATTTGAAAACCACTCAAACAAACATCAAATCGAACGACCCCAGCTTGATTTGATTTGATTGTTTGATTGTTTGATCGGGATCCCGACATTGGTGACTGAGTTCGCCCCTATTTCACGTACGGCGAGTTCCCTACAACTGTTGCCATTAACGATCTTTTTGGCCGAATTCCTGCTTATTGCCTTAAAAATATTGCCTTACAACCAATTTCGGAAAGTTTGTTTTCGGTTCGCGACATTATCATGTGTTTAATACGTATGCAAGTGTTTTACGGTGTCAACTGGTACATCCGAGTCCGGCGATTAATGATGCGCACGCTGTTCGTAATTCTATATATATATATATATATAGATATATAATCGTCGTAACTCCTGCGAACCTAATGTATGGAGCGAAAGCGAGACATGCCACGCAGAAAATGGCGCCAAGCGGTGGACAATACACACAGAAAGACGAGAAACGAACACACTGCAGTGTGCACGCGTGGGTTGGTTGCACGGGCCATTGCGTGTTAGTGTTAATAAATGTAGTAGCAAACTGTACACAAATATCTACCATAAAACGGACTGTAAACCTGGAAAAAAAAACACAAATAGACTTGGCGAGAGAGAGAGAGAGTAAGAGAGTAAGCGCGCCTACATAATTGCGGATAAAATTTAAAATTTTCGTAAATCTAAGAAGGAGAGAGAAAGGAGATAATAAGAGGAGGAGGAGACTCCTGCTTGACGAAGGTACTCTAATTCAGCAGAGTAGTCCGTCAAACAGAAAGAAGGAACACGAAAGCGGGTATGCACAGGAACCGCGCCGTCGTCGAACCACATTAGCAAAACTTTTTTAGCTTCTTTTTCCCGTCAATAAGAACAGAGAGAGAGAGAGGAACAAATGAATCAAAAACAGAAGGTAGCAGCCACACCGGACGCGGTACCGACAAAAAGACGACGACTCGACGACTCAACCCAACATTCAAGCACACACGATCACCGATGGTGGGAACTCATCCCCGGCGCCGTCTGGCTGGGGGTCGTGTGAGCCTGGTTGTTGCGGTGCTGCTGCTGCTGCTGCTGGTTCTGCGGCACGTCCAGCACGGCCGTGCCCAGGTGGCTGGAGAGCAGGGCCAGGCACGAGACCGCTTGCCCCCGCGGCGGCACATACCGATCCATCGATTCACTGGTTAGTGCCTGTATGGGCGGAACATAACCATGCCGTCAATTAACCCGGTAGTTGAGAGACAGACACTCACACATTCACTCAATCAAATCAACAAATCATTGCTAACGAGTTCTTCCCCCTAAAGACCTCTAGAGAAAGAAAGGGGCGCGCGGCGGGAGGGAATATGGAGAGTTTGCCGACCGACCGGCTCTCTCAATCTCCGCATCATCTCTCTGGAGGAACGGTAGGAGGTAGGGCACACTTCCTTTCCCAGCGCGGGTCCGCGCAGGCACAGGCAGAGCAGCGTCATCATCATCATACGCAATCATCAAGCTCAGCGCGACCCACACACACACGGCGCGCAGGTCGTGTGTATTATACCTTGAAAAAGGATGTCAGCCGTACGTACGGGTAAGAAACAACCGAAGAAACTCAAAAGTGAATCAGAGCCAGACGCGAGGAACTTAATCGAACACGGAAAAGCGGACAATGCATGCGGCTGTGTGTGTATGTGCGGTTACTGGTTCGCGAGTTCTCCATTTCTTGTCGGACCACAGGGGGTGGGAATGGATTAAATGTTACACTATAAGGAACGGTTCCAATTCCATCTCATACTACTGCTCTCTCTTTACCGCGACCGATCCACTACAAGGGACAGAGGTCAAGGCCATAGAAAAAGAAAAAGGTAAAAAAGTGGAAAGTGTCAATTCCAGAGAGAGAGAGAGACCGAGAGAGAATCGGTAAAAATAAAAAACCAACGTCACCACTACCACTACTACCATAACCACACGTCACGTCACGTCACGTACAAACAAACACTCCTCTGTCTGACACCATCGAAAGCTGGGTAGTACATGGAAGTATACGAGAGTCAGGAGAGGGAAAAGGCAACCCAAGAGTGAGAGTGACACGGTGGCATCTTGTATTAAGGGGATTAAAAAGGGGGATAATAAAACTCAAAAGACTTGACAAATAATTACCCACCACACACATTCCGGACGCTAAAGTGGGGGAGGAAAAACCGAATTTCTCAGCAAGGGAGAGAGACACACAAAAGGGAGAGAGACACACAAAAAGAAGAGACAAAAAGTTTTGTATCGGAAGAAGCGGTTCATGAAGGGTCAGTCAGTCGAGGAGGAAGAGAGAGGGAGACAGAGAGAGACAGAGTGACAATGCTTAGTGGTGGTAGCAGTGTGTGCAAACACATTCAAAGGTAGAATGAGAAAGTGTGTGCATGCCCAGTGGTGAACGATTCGGAAATTAAAACAAACTAAAAGCGCAGGGACAAACGGCGAGTATCAAAAAATAGTCATCTCTCTCTGCTGCCATCTCGCACCACCACCACCAACTGAAAGAAGGGGGACTGCTGCTGCGTGCGGAAACGCGAGAGATGAAAATATGTGGTATGTCTCTATCTATCATTGTGTGTAAGGCCACGGTTTAAGGTCGATTGTTGGAGGACGCCAGCAGGGGTGAATGCTCGGCGGCATGCCGGTCCCCGCGATGATGACGGTCCGTATCACCGCCCGCGCCGTCGCGCGGCGACTCGGGTATCTCAGGCAGGGTGGCTTGGCGTGCAAGGTAGTTCTCATAGGGGAGGTCGTGGAGGACAGCGGGATTCTTGGTGTCGTCTACATAGGGAATGTCCACGTAGGAGTAGGGCCGCGAGAGGTAGCCGCGCCCGCGACCGCCGCCCAGACTGGGCACACTATGCGAACTGCGACGGTCCTCAATGTCCTCTAGGGTGGACTTGAAAGCGCGCACCACTCGCAGCTGTTAAATGGGTAAAACAAAATGAGAGGAGAAGAACCAAACAAATAAGCAAGCGCAAAACCCACGCACCACACAAATACTTGCGCAAGCACTTCAACAGAAGAAGAATAAGATGAAAATGATGAAGCAAAGGAAGAGACTCTGTTGGTCAGTGAAATAAGAGAAGAGACGACGATATAGGGACGCAACGCCCCACAGATTCACCGACCCAAGCCCAAACGTAAGAACCCTAAAGCGCCGTTAACGTTGACCCCGTAACACTGCATTAACTACACTGTACCATGACTTGTCTATTTGCTACATTTTGGCTTAGAAATTAAACCGTACGCGATGCTTATACACCGTACAGGTGCAAGACATTAATTGACTGACTACCTAGTAATCAAATCAGTCAATCACACAATCTAGTAGAACAAAAATCAGGCAAATATCAATCAAGCGACCAGACAATAAGACGTATGATACAGCATACATCTCTGCCAATCGCATCGTCGTGTGTATATATTTATACAATATACAAAATGGGAACGATTTTGACTGTTCGGGACGTTTGAAACTGGGATGATTGATTAGTGGGCATATGGGGACACGGGGAGGCAGAGTTACGGGGGGGATTCGTTAACGGGCTGCAGGCGAGTCACCCGGAAGGCAGACAGACCGATCGTCATGCAAACGGCATGCAAACAGAAACGCCAAGAAAATAAGGATTAAAAGGACCCGCCACCGTGCAAGTACAGTAATGCTGTTCTCGTTGCCTGCCGCGCTGCCCGAAGCCAGGAGGAAAGGAAGCACGCGCGCCTACTACCAGCAAGATTCCGCTACCACTTGTCGTCAGACACAAGAGGTAGGAGATAGGGAGACAGAGAGGCCAATAGAGAGAAAAAGAGCGAGAGAACGTGACAGGAGGACACGTTAACCGACTCATGAGAGAAGGAAGGAGAAGGAAGAAAAAGGGAACAAATAGCAAACAAATAGCCTCTATGGACAAAAACATTGGGCCTTACCTGCTGCTGCAGCCGCGTCAGGCTCCGCATCCAGAGGATCTGTCCGTGGCGAGTTTGCCGCTTGGTGCCGTCGGGGTTGAGTTCGCCGTGCTCGCCGAGGGCCGCGTCAATGTCCGCGTCGGTGGGCACTTCCTTGCCCCACCGCATGCACTTGGGCATCTTACGGGCGGGGATGGTTGTGACCAGCTGCTGCCAGACCAGTGTCCCGACCCCGAAGAGAACACAGTACATCCACAGCTCCAGCGTGAGACCGCACGTGGAAAAGGCGTAGCCGCCGAATTCGACGAGGATAATCTACGGTGAAGAGGCACAGAGTAAGACTAACATGTCCGTGAAAGTAGAACCCCGCGAGAACCCGCGAGAACCCCACCGGAACCCGCGAGAACCCCGCGAGAACCCCACCGGAACCCGCCGGAACCCGCGGGAGAGGCCCCAAACAGAGTAAGACAGACCGATGCACAAAAGAAACGCGTGTTCCCGTCAAAGGTAAGCGCAGTCGGGTGAGTTTCTCATTTACCTGTGACGCAACCGTTCCAATCCAGATTATCACAAAAATGGGATTCCTATGAATCCCCACGAAGACATTCCGCTCCCCGTGGATCTTCCTGGCGTTGATCTCGTTACACAGCGTCATCATGACAAAAGTGTTGAATATCATCGTGAAGTGGGAATTCGGGACGCCGCCCATCTCGGAACCATCATCAATGTCGAAGATCAACGGAGCTGCAACAACAACAAGGATTGTGGTGGAAACCGCTCCTTTTTATCGAGGACAAATATCACTCGACGATGATAAGGCTACCTTTGAATAGCAAAACAAAAATAACCGTCAACTGGTAAATGGACTGGCCGAGGATATTCTTCATCATGGTCCGTGAGATCAGCGGTTTCGTCCGACCGTACGGCTTGCGCGTCAGCAGGTCCTCCGTCGGAGGCTCGGTGGCCAAGGCCAGAGACGCCAGTGTGTCCATGATCAAGTTCACCCACAGCATTTGGACTGCCCGAAGAGGTGTGTCCTAACATAGGGAGAACTTTCAGCAAAACGGTCAACAGATTACGTGATGAGCGATTTTGAAACTTACATCCACCACACACGCCCCAGTAAAAGCGACCACGACAGCCACAACGTTGACAGTCAGCTGGAACTGCAGAAATTTCGCGATACTGTCGTAGACGTTGCGTCCCCACATGCAGGCCTTGACGATGCTGGTGAAGTTGTCGTCGGTCAAAATGATGTCGGACGCCTCTTTGGCCACGTCCGTTCCGGTGATGCCCTGCAACATCAATACATGTTCGACTGCACACAGTAGACAGTCCACCGAATCTTCATACCATGGCGAATCCGACGTCAGCCTTCTTCAACGCAGGTCCGTCATTGGTACCGTCACCTGTGACGGCGACCACTTCCCGGCTAGATCCAACCGTACTGTCAATGATGCCTTTCACGAGGATGTACTTGTCTTGCGGCGAGGATCGAGCCAGAACGCGAAGATTGGGCCATATCTTATCGATCAAGGCTTGACGAACCTGAGGAAATTAACACAATGATAAACAGAGAAAGGGTGAGATATGCATAGTAAACCAACAGAGGAATAGACAGACAAGTGGACAAAACAGGCAGACAGGCAGACAGGCAGACAGACAGACAGACAGACAGACAGACAGAAGACAGACAAACAGGCAGACAGACAGACATACAGACAAACAGACAGACAGACAGACAGACAGACAGACCCACCCAATCCGACAGATCACATTGAACCTTACAATGCCCTGTTCATCGCGGACTCTAGTGTTAAACTCTTTTCCCTCCATAATCAACATCCCATCGCCATCCCGGATGATACCGCACTTTTTCGCAATCGACCGCGCAGTGTTGATGTTGTCTCCGGTGACCATGCGAACAGTGATCCCAGCCTTCTGGCAGCGTTTAATCGCATCCGGCACCTCGTCACGGACAGGATCTTCAATGCCGAACACTCCTAACATGGTCATGTTCCCCAGGCAAAACTCTTCGTCCTCCCATTTGGGCTCGGATTTGATGATTTGGTCGTTGGGTCCAGGTGTGCCTTTGCCCTCAAACAGCATGTCCTTATAGGCAGTACCGATGGTGCGAAGACCGTCGTGCGCCATCGGTTCCACAACGTCGCGGATCAGGGTGGCCTGGTCGTTTTCGGTGAAACGAAGCACTTCGGCGTCGGGTCCGACGATGTAGTTACAACTACAAAAACAGACTAATATAAGCTGTTGTTTAACCATTTAAAAGATGTTCAAAATGGTCGGCATAAATTACGTTAATGTTGAAAAGTTAAATTTATTTTGAATTTAAACATCGATTTGAATTTTTGTCATTTTATATCAAATAAAAATATGTTAAATGGAAAAACATTTTACTTTATTTAAAATGAACAAATTCAAGTCGGTACTTCAAATCTCTTTTATCCTTGCGCTGACCGAATCAAGCACATTAACTCGGGGGCTGTGTACAACAGCCATGTAACGAGTGTAATGGCTTAACTCGGTCAGCTCAAGGTTTTTGCCACGTGTGTCCAAGTACCTTTTCATGACCCATTCGGAGGCGCCCTTCGTGTGAACCCGGAAGCCGGATCCGTCGGGGAGCCGAATGACCGTTGACATGGACTTGCGGGCAGAATTGAAGGTGTACACCTTGTGGAGATGCTCTTCCGGGTATTCTTCGCGAATCTTCGCGTAACTCAGTCCGATCGCATCCACAAAGCCCAAAAGGGCACATTCCGTCTTGTTTCCAACCTGCTTGGGCAGTTCGCCCGGGGTTGCCGATACCAGGATACGGGACGTGTAGCCGGCATTGATGGCGATGCCCTCGGTGATGACTTTCGTCACCCGCGGCGGCAGATCCGTGTGCCGTGGCATTGATTTGTAGTGTACACCTTTAATGGAAAGGGATCATTTCAAAGGGGGCCAATAAAATAAGGCATCGGCCCTAGAGAAACCGTGAGAAAAATCCAAAGGAGATAGCCTTACCCGCAATGTAGGTCTGAACAGTCGTCATCCGGTTGGTAGTAAGGGTTCCCGTTTTGTCCGAGCAGATGGCTGTGGCGTTGCCCATCGTCTCACATGCGTCCAAATGCCGCACCAAGTTATTATCCTTCATCATTTTCTGAAAATCGAAGCACGACCTGCATTAAACCATAAATCCAATATTCAGCGTGACTCATCGCACCAGCTTCGGCATACCTTGACGGAGAACGCAAGGGAGAGGGTCACGGCCAACGGCAGGCCTTCCGGTACAGCCACCACCAGCACGGTCACACCGATGATGATGAACTTGACAAACTTCTGCAGGTGGATCGGGTTAAACGTGTGATTCTCCACGGCGTATGTACGGACGCAGAATTTGATGATCAGAATGAGGACGGTCAAGGCAGCAATAATCGAACCTACAAATACAATGGATAATGAAATGGGAATTAAAAAGCGAAATTTATGTTCTCAGAAGAACGCACCAGCTTTGCCGATCTGAATGGCCAGTTTGGTCAGCTTCGCCTGGAGAACGGACCGTTCCGCACCGCTCTCGCCCTCCTCCTCTTCGTCGTTATGGGGGACAGCGGCGTCCACTTCCGCGGCAACGCGTCCTGGACTAATACCGGGCAGTGGCGGAACTGAGTGATGACCGTGATTGTTGTTCATTTCGGTGAGGGGAATGTTGTTGGTGTCGTCGGCGACCGCTGCAACAGCAACATCTTATTGCCAAAAACCCGGCGACAAGATTGGACAGCTTAGACAGACAAACCTGCTCCGTCCTTTTTCTTATCCTTCTTTTTCTCTTTCGCTGCTCCGAGAAGCTTGAAAATGATACCGGTCTGCGAGTTCAAACCAACGGCGATCACCAACATCTTAGCACTTCCTTCCATCACATTAGTGCCTGAAAATACCAGAGAATATAGGACAAGTCGGTAAATCCGTCTTCCCACCTAAATGTCCGTCCGTCCATGTGCTGCCTCTGTCTGGCTGTCTGTTTGTCTGTGTGCCTACTTGCCTGCTTATCGGTCTACCTGTCTATACGTCTGTCTGTGTCTGTCTGTCTCTCTGTCTGTCTCTCTGTCTGTCTGTCGGTCGGTCGGTCGATCTGTCTCTCTGTCGATCGGTCCGTTTGTCTGTCTGCTTGTTTGTTTAGCTATCTGTCTGCCAACTGTTTCTTCGCATTTCTTGACTGTCGCCTTTATTTGGATCGACCAAAATATCAGAAAAAAGCATCTACCAGAAAGCAAAGTCGGGTCCTTCTCAGCGCTTTTTTTTATATGGTCCGACTCCCCCGTCAGAGAGCTCTCATCGACTTTCAGGTCGCTACTCTGGATTACAATGCCGTCGGCCGGAAGAAGATCACCTAGAGCAAATACAGGCACATTGAAATGTGGAGTCAACTGCAAAGCCCACGGAAGTGCGTGGCATATGTCACTTTCACTTCGCTAAACACGTTTTACGCAGAGTATGTAAAGTAGTACGTACCGTATTTCACCTGACAAATATCCCCCACCAGTAAATCGCTGACAGGCACTTGGATCGTCTCACCATGACGAACGGCAGCGATTTTGTGCTCGGTGTCGATCTTACTCTGCAGCCCTCGGAACTGCCGCTCTTTGGTATAATCATTGAATGCCGTCACAAAGACGACCACCACCACGGATACAATAATGGCCACCGCCTCAATCCATTCCACATTCGCTTCTTCCACTTTCGGCTTATCGCTCTCTGCAGGAAAGACAACATAAAATGAAGTCACATACCTCCACAGTTTCTGCATCAAAAATATGAAAATTCAAAGGGGTCTCTGTGTGTCTGCTGTACTCACCCTCGTTATCTGGAAAATGAATAAACGACAAAATCAGGGAAATCACAGCTGCCACTTCTAAAATGATCAATGTCACGTCCTGTAGCGCCTCCCAGACCAATTTCAGGAAGGCTTTGGGAGCTTTGGGAGGTATGACATTTGCGCCGTAGACGTTCCGCCTCCTTTCCGCGTCGTCTTCCGTGCCTGGTAGACCTGCAGCAGATATCACTCTTAGTCCCATCAATCATTCAATCCACCGATCAACGGGGCAACAGACAGCCCGAGATAATGCTGCAGACTGCACAGGCAACTCTACCCGTCAAACTTGCTTCGTTCCTGCAACTGACCGAGCAGGTACGGACTGGCAAACTGACAGATAGACCGAACAAATATGAATACAAACCGATTGAGTCAGATGGGCAAAAACAGAAAGAGACGATGACAACCCCGAAATTACCACGTCAAATCATGTTTCGTAGAGCGCTTCATTACGACGAAGACCGGGTTCGCGTACCTTCATTGGGGGAGGTCCGCAGCTTTTTACACAGCTCCAGCACACCGCCGTACTTTTGGTCAATCAGCTGCTTGGCCTCCTCGCCGCGGTTCCGCATAATATCCGACAGCTCCTGCGCGGAGAGGGGGAAGTTGGGGTCCCGCACCGGGGAAGTCGCTGCCACGGGGGCCATTCTAGAGTGGGTGGTGGTGGTGACCGCGGCGACGATGCGGCGATGTTAGCAGCAGCAGCTGCTGCGGTAGCAGCGAAGGAGCAACCAGGCGTGGTAGTAGACAACAGGACGTCTGTCACAACCTGTCAAGGATCCAAAACACCAGAATGAACAACCCATCGCAGACACAGACACAGACACAGACACAGACACAGACACAGAAAGCCCAACGGCGTCTCTCGAGCGTCTGCCCCCCACCCCTGTCTTTACTGTTCGCTCGCCCAGAAAAAACGACTCGACATCTTCCCCTAAACCATCCACATACATCACACCAAACAGACACGAGGCAAGCAAATCGAGATTCCGTCCAGATGCCACGGATCGAGATAGCGTCCCGTCCCGTCTTCCTGCTAGTACAGTTTCCCCCTTTACTGCTCCCGCGTTCGCTTTTGTGCAGCGAACCTTGACGTAATCTTGGTGGACTGGCACAAGAGCAAACACACAAACACTCCTCTATGCTACTACTAGTGCATGCACACACTCCCCGGTGTGGGCAGTACATGTATGCTGGTATGGTAGCACACCAGAAACCTTCTCCAGCGAACACTGCACATACACATAACGCTCCTTTCCTTCCCCTTTCCCCATCACCATGTACCATATAAGTCCTCCGCGCTCCTGAGTTTCGTCTCCCCCCCCCCTCGGACACAGAGAGCTAAGCAGTAGTCGCGATCGAAGGCAGAATGCAGAGTGAGTGAATGAGAGCGTTTGAGGGAGAGAGCACCCAGCGCACAACCTCCCTCCGCATGCCTCAATCGATAAGCAAAGCAGCAATCAATCTGCAACAAAAATCGAACTCTCACAACCACGTTAATCATAACTCGGGGATTCCGCGCATGCGCCGAGGGAGATCCCTCCAGAGAACGCGGGAGGGCCGGGGACTCTCTCTCCCTCTCTTTGTCCGCGTCTGCGCTCTTCCTTCGCCAACACATACTGGTACCGTACACATACAAATACACGAACCGTACACATTAGACAGCTGTAATGTCCCAGACAAAAAATCATTTAACAGACAGGGAGACCAGGCAACATGAAGGCCAGTCGGAGGGATAGATAAAGACAGTCACGGGGGAGGAGAGGTATGGATAGGCGGAAACCACCTCCCGAAGATGAAATGAAAGCACTCTCATGTCTCGGTTCGGCTTCAGCCTAAATCCACTGTGTGTGCAGCCTCCGAATCTCCGCACACGTTCTAGACAAAGACCAATTTATATTGAAACAATCGATTGAAAAAGTCTGTACTAGTAAAAGGCTAGAAGGGTGTGTGTCCCCCTAATAGTAAGATAGCACTGCTAATTCATCCCTCATACTCCAGATAGATCAGAGTCCCTGTATGCGTCTTCAATTAGATTCACTTAACATAGGCCTATAACTCAATATCACTATCTATCTGTCTGTCTGTCTGCCTGTCTGTCTGTCTATCTGTCTGCTTGTCGTATGTCTGCCTGTCTGTCTCTCTGTCTCTCTGTCTACTTGCTGATTTAAGCCCATCCCTGGGTAAAAGACCCACTCAACAGCAGATGACCTGGTGTCTGTGAAGGCTTGCATACATCGATTGGTTCCCCTGAAAGCGGCACAATCAGAAACATAAGAACAAACAACCTCCGATGACGTAGGAAACCGACAAAAACACAAACAGCTGCGTAAGTGTGATCAAAGAATTACCAACGAAACCCCATAGAAGCACAGCAAAACCACCACGATTCGCGCTTTACTTCTTTCTATCAAGTCTTATCCGTTAACGATGTACAGGATCCCACAGCAGTGCACAGGGCATACAGACATGGGACGCGACTAAACATTTAAATTGCTTTGCGAGTGCGCATTCCAAATCCAAAAAAAGATGTGTTCCTTCGCGTGGGAAACACGACGCCAAAGTTCGCAAACAGGAAGCAAAAACGGCGTAGGCGAGGCGACTGGAGCTTGCTTGTGGGAGCCAAAGGAGGATAGAGGAGAGACCGAGACACGAAGAGCGACCGAGAGACCCCGCGGTTGACGGTGAGAGCGCTAAGCCCCCCAGCGCCTGGCGTCGTGTGTGTGTGTGTGAAGGAAGGAAGGAGGGAATTGAAGGTTAACTCTCCATTCAGCGCCTCATCCAACAAATCCCTGCCACATAGAGTAGTGCACCGAGAAATCGCGCAACCTACACGCACGCACACCACACACATAGGCCAACAGATGGGAGACGCCGCCGAGGTCGATGAGGACGACGGACTTCGGCAAGACCAAGCGACCGAAAGCGCTCCCCGCACACACAAGTATAATTATCGCATCGCTGCAACAAGTCCTAATTGCCTCCCATTCTCCCCCCTGCTGCACTAGATATACTGACTGCACTATACACAGCTGCTGCGCCAGTTGTGTGTTCAACTCAACCTTCAAAGCTCTTTTCCGGCTCACTCACTCTCTCAACTCTCCAAAGAGTGCAACTCAAACAACGAGCAGAAAATCACAATTGAATACGCTCCAACACACATCACACGTAACCTCGCGCACAATGTCCCAGTACCACTGTTTCATCCCGTGTATAGAGCCACATCATCATCGCAGTCGAGACATTACACGGGAGCGCATTACATATTCCCGAAACGACCGGCACTTTACGCTCCCCTTTATATGGCCCAGTCGGTCACTCCGTGCATACCCCAGTCGTGGATGCATAGACGAACAAAAAACCGGCCTGGATAGATGAACCTACTTTTCCAGTGTCTGCTACTAGTACTGCGTGTAGGTCCGTCCGTCCGTCCGTCCGTCCATGTACAGTAGAGTAGTAATGTGTGTCTACACGTTGCAAGACGAGAACGGTGGTCGGTGTGCCTCGAGTTGTGCCGGATCGATTATCCCGGGTCCTCTCTCTCTCTCTCCCTCTCGCACAGTGCATGTCTTCTTCCGCGCACCGTCGGCTATGAGGGCACCGCATTGCCCTTGCCGTTCTTTGGGATGGAAAACAGAAAGAAAGAAGACGGTTCGAGGAGCCTGCTTTCTCTTGCTCTTGCAATAACCATTACGGATAAGCGGGTCGCGCAAGCCAGAGAGACGGCGAGGCCAAACCACAGACACACACACCCGAGACATGGAATATTATACAGACCATTACATACAATATAAGCGTAATCGCTCAAATCTGACGGATAGCGCGCCGGCCAGGGACGCGGGAGGATATACCGCCAGCAGGCCCTGCACACACACACACACAAGCATCGCTGTGTGGGGATGCCGGAAATAGTCTATGGCTGCTGCGGCTGCAGCCATCCCCACACTGCAGTCACACTCTGATGAACGGAGAGCTCGCCGAGAGCAGCAGCATGCCGAGAAGCGTCGCGCTGAGGATCTATACTCAGGTTTAGAGAATCACGGGAAACCTTATCCGGTTTTAAATGCAACTCGATCAACGGGGGAAACCTTCAACCAAAAACGACCGAGCGGAGCAGGATGCCCAGACACGAATAAAGTGTTGCGCCGTTTGAGCCGTCCTGATGTAACTGCGTAAGAAAAGCTAAAAATAATCTCAAATTTAATGTAAAATTAATTGAACCTGATCTAGTTGACAAAATGGCAATCCCATAAAATGTGAGTCCCGATACGAAGCAGAGATGAAATAGGGCACGTGGGATAATTAGGCGACCCTAACATGTAGTCCAACATGAACGGTTACTCGTCATATCCACCGGAAGTCCACAGACGATACCAATCCGAACCTCTTACATTCATCTCACCATGGAACCGAATCCGATCGTCTTCAAACGTACCACCAGTACTACCAGCATCCACTGCATACGACTGTCAAGCCCACCCCCAGACCCCGCCAACAGGCACACTCAACGAAGGTCCACGCAAGATCAAATAGTCGGTTAAAAGTACACACTACACTCACTTTCGCTTCTCCATTTTTCGAAAAAACAAAATATTAATCCTTCTTCAGATGGTCACCGGCAAAGATACGGTCGCAGGCAGAGCAGAAAATATATATCCCGGATCTATGATACAACACACCAACCCTCCCAAAATATATCATCCGGGGGAAGATAACTCGACCGACGCAATCTCTTGCAATGCGAGAATATCGAATTCCGAATTCCAACCGGTACGAGTCACTCACTGATGGTGTAGTAATTAAAACTGGCCTCCATCACCGCGGCCCATCATGATGAATAGGGAGGGTTCTCTTTTGATGGGGAAAGAAGAGCACGGCTAACGCGCGCGCGCGGTACCTCTTCTCTCACTCACCCCGTGGGCGTCTGTATGAATTCAACATGCATGATGATGAGATGGGATCGGATAGACATCACGGCGCAATGTGTGAGTATGTGTGATACACGGAACAAAAAGAGATAAAAATCGGGTCCGTGCGCCACCGACAGACTGATCAGAACCCACGACGACGACGATAGCGACGAAGGACGAACCCTCCCCTCGCGCTGCTGCTTCTAGCACACAAATTTCTCTTAAAATCACAAACTACGCGCTCCCCGCGTCTCTCCCCGGCCCTGATACGATGTGCCCTTCCACATCATCCCCACACAGCCGTCGCGTACCACGAGGCATTCACGTTTTACTGCACTCCACCACACAATCCGATCCGCCCGTCGCAGTCGTCGTCGTCCTTGTAGAGAGCCCGTTCCCCGTTCGTCGTCGCACATCTATCTGTAGACGGCTCCCTCCTCGGTCTCTCTCTCTCACTCTCACTCTCACTCTCTCTCGTTCTCCCTCAGTCTCGTCTCCTTCCCTTCTCCAGTTCGTCGTTCCCGCACACTCTACATACAGACACTGAGCGCGCTATTTTTGTCTGACATAAAATAAATCCATTTTACAGTTGCTCGCGGCCGGCGCATGCACATTCCCCTCTCTCTCTGCGCGTACACTCGCGACAAACGTCAACTTTGGCGGAGGAGGAGAAGGATGAGGGAGACGCGAGAAAGAGAAGAGACTCGAGCGGCGGCGGCGTCATCGCTAGCCGAGCTCTCAATCGAATCGGAGTACCCACAAGGAGCCTGCCGGCTCAGTGGGAGCACGTTCGACGAGAGCTTTCACGATCCGGCGTGGGCGTCGCGTACTTCTTCGTAGGCATACTGCACCGTCAAATGCTACTAGGCTCCTCCCGTTCGAGACGATTTACAGCGTACTGTAGAGTGTGGAGAGAGAGAGAGGCCGGGAACTCCCTGTGTATATCTGAGGAGTAGATCGTCAGGAATTTGTACTGAAGGCAGCACACAACACACATAAACTCTGTACGATGCCCACTCGTCATGCAGTTTTCGGCGTGTTGATTGCTCAGTGTCAAAAAATGTGCCGTCCTCGGCAAATTTCATGGTCTCACTTACAGCAGCAGCCGCCCGCCGCCTGGCAATCTTCTCCTTTTTAATGGGTGATCGCTTTCCGAATTCAACAGATGAATACCGTGCCGCAGCAGTCCTGTTGGCCTTCCATTATCCTCCCTGATCGTAAAGTCCGACGGTTAGTCGGCTGGTCGTCATCGGACGGAACAGGATTGAGTCTCGCTCTAAAGTCTACCGCAAAGACCGTGTGATGGGGAATACAAAAGCACACTAAAACGGGACCGTGTAATATCAACCGATATACACAAAACAAATTATTCAGTCTAGACACACGTAACGTAACCAATAAATCCCCCCATCTCATCGCATCCATCAATGAATTTCAAGAGCATCCCGGTCACTGATTAGTCCGTCGATCTCTCCTGTAGGATTACTTATCGCTCCCACGTCTTTCAACGCTTCACTTTTAGTTATCGCCCCCGCCATTCGCGCGTCATGATCCGCACATATATAGAGCAACGTTTAACGCTCCCTCCGCGTGTAATGTATTTCTGTACTAATCTATCAGTAACGAACCTGAGCAAGGTCCGCCGGCATCATCGCCCCCATCCTGCGGCACATCAATCCACAGAATGAAAATAAATCTCACGGTTTATAACCCTGCACACAGATTAACGAACGCATCAGACATTAAACACGAGCGCACAATTCCTGCGAGTTAACGGTGGTCTGGACTACTGGGCTGTGAGAATACACCGATCCGCCCTGTCCGGACTAATAAACATATAACGGACAGTCCTTTCGTCAACTTTCCGCAATGAGACGCAAACGAGTACGTACCGTTCGAGTCTTCTGGTGCAATCTCTAACGCCTTCGCTGCAAGTTAAACTCCTGAGCTTCCAGACAGCAGGCAGGCAGGCATGCAAAAAACCAAAGGCTTTCACGGATTTGAAATTCACAGATACCGGCAAGAACGTTTTAGGCCGAGGTGCCGAAACCGCCAAGAGAATTACAGCAGAATGTCAGATTGAGTCAAGCATTCGAAACCAGACACCGAGAAGTGGTGAAAGGAGCACAGTGCATTGTCACTTACAGGTTGCATGTATCGTGCATGACACATCTCCATCCCTTGATCACGACGACACAAACACCAATTCCGACACGTCCTAACTCGCTCGAAGAGCATAATTAAAAAGCTAAATTCGAGGCCATACATATTACATCAATCACAGTCCAGGCGGTCACACCAATCTGAGCAATCCGGCTTGCCCAACAAGTGGCGCCACTTCAGGGTCGACCTGGGAGCTGTAGACAGAAGCTACGTCAAAGCCAGCAGCAATCGTCAAGCAGCAAAACCTCCAGACGACGACGACGACGACGACGATCGAAAGCCACGAAAATACCCAAAGACAGTACACAATTGTCACTACGCCACGGGGGCGGTTCGCCATTGATTCACAGTGTGTACCATTAAGAAATCAGCATTGCCCAGTCGGTAGAGAGTCCCCCACATATAACTGACTTAAAAATCAATTGCCCCGAAGGGAGCTCAACAAGCGACGGGCCACGAAGGACAAACAAAACCCCTGCACGCCGGCTTTAACAACCTCAACTCAACTCAACTCATCACCAAATCGCACCCGCGACAAGACAGTCAGACAGACAGCAGACAGACAGATAAAGACAGACCAAGACAGATCAATCCGCTAATTTAACGATTAAAGCTCCAGCTTCACTCCCAAAGAGAAAAACAAGCAAGCTCGCGATGGGCCGGCGAGCTAGGATGAACGATGTGGGCGATTTCCGGCGCTCGCTTTGGAGAAGGAGTGGTAGGAACTAGGACGGAGGAATACTCAGAAAGGCCAGCGATCTGTTCAGATGACGATGAACCGGTTCTTCCCTCTCCTCCTCAGCCAGGCACGTAAACGCTTCTGGCGCTCGTGTAATCGATTTCTCTCCTTATTATTTGCGAGTGATACTGATTACCTACAATCAACCGAGGTGAACGTAAATGAAATTAACCGACAACAACTCAATCCAATAACTGGAGTCGTATCAAAACAGCTGAAATACGTTAAAAATACAAATAAAACAAAAGCACAAGGGCGGTATATGGTTTCCAAATAAGCGACGCCGGCAAATCTCGCCGGTCCGCAGTGACGTCACTGAAACTACATTTGGTTCCCAAAATAAACTTGCATGCTCGATAAGCAAATAGCCGTGTACAAACACACACACACACAAACACACACACACACAGAGAGAGAGAGAGACACCTAGACATACCGACAGACAATTGTCCAGTGTTGGGTAGGAACCAAAACTACGTCGACAAACTACATGCGAGATGAACTTTCACTTTGCGGACGATCGGAAGACACAAAAATGTATCGACAAGGCGAGTCAGACAAGCAGTCAGATACACGGTTCAGGTAAGCGACAATTTATGAAGCCCCGCACGGTTGGCGGTCTCGAATAACACGACACAGTTGGGAGTCTCCCCCCGCGTCGTCACACGCTCTCTTTTTTGGAATAAATTTTAGACGATCGCCCTTGTGTCCGGAATCTGATGACGACGTGGTTGCTTGCGCGGCCGGGCCTAACCTCTCTGAATAATGCCTCAAAGAGTAGAAAGGCATCCTGAATTAGGCTCCTTCAGCCGGACGGCTGATTCAGTAGCAATTCACGCTCGGTTGAAGTGCGCCGCGTGTGGAGAAAGAAGCGACGCACCCTGGAAGAAATAATCAGAGCGGGAACGCGGCGAAAGGAAAAGAACATGCAGCCGGAAATAAGTTCCAGGAAGCCGGTGCGCGAGAGCGCAGCTGGGCTGTATATTTGTAGTAGCGTGTGTGTCTGTGTCTGTGTCTGTGTCTGTGTCTGTGTCTGTGTCTGTCTGTCTGTCTGTGTCTGTGTGTGTCTGTATGTGTGTGTGTCTGTATGTGTCTGTGTATGTGTGTGTGTGATGCGATGCGACTGTAACGCAGCCCTCTTCCGGCGATTATTACGTAAACTTGGCTCCAAGTTTATAAAGTGATTGTAGTTTATATATCGCCGTCGAAGAAAGAAAGCTCACCGTTTCAGATATACGAATCGTCGGCGGAGACTAGAAATGAAAAGGGCCCGGTCGATGATAACTGGATCACAGTGTTGCTGCCCGTGTTCGACCCGAAATAGATGTCCGCGCACGAGCGGTAGTATACACTGGAGTAATGTGTAATCGCGTTCAAAACTACAATTTGAAGAAACAAACAAACCATCCGCTGATATGTGAGAAGCGTGTACGGTCTCCTTAGTGGAAAGACCGGCCTCGGCGGTGTCGGCATAATGGAAAGCTCTTATCAATGGACTGAAAGGCAATTCCAAAAAGTAGATAACAAAATATGTGTGAAAGGCTAGAAGCTAAATTTCAAATTGCTGCGTGTAAATAATTCAAAATAACCAACAGAAAATTAAGCCTGACAATTTACAGCAAACAATTTGTGAACTGAACCACCATCAAATCAAGCAATCAGTCTATCGCTCCAATGCATAAATCAATGCGCCAATACAAACCATCCAGAACCAAGTCATCAATCAATCGCCCTGATCTCCTAATAAGTCAACGAAGTCTTCGCACAGTCAAACCGGCGCTTGTTTCCAGTTTCCCGTCGCACCCGAATGAACTTAAATTTTTACGAGTCACACCGCTCGGCTATTCAGCTAGAGAACCACCTCCGCTGCGAGCGAACGGAAAAACAGGGCCAAGAACTGTTTCTTCTACGACGAATCCATTACTGCGAGAGAGACAAGGTTAATCGATGTCAAGTCAAGGGACGCGTCGCTTATCTCAAAATTCCACCCAATATCCACACAAAACCTCGCTGGGAGGAGGGTCCGAAAATTCAAAGTGCGAACAACCCACCGCCACTGTAACAATAACACGCCTGAGGGAAACAAAACTGAAAAATCAGATGGCATTGCAAGAGTATAAATCAATCGTTTCCAGACTAGGCCGTCACGCAGAAGTTGATTGAATTCTACAGCGCCTCAACCAATCTGAGAAACAAAATTCCTGAGGCGAAATAACTCTCGCCGCCATGCTGAATCTCTATGCGAAACTCTTAAACGGATGGAAACACAAATGCAAAACATATTACCCCTTTCAAAACTGCCTTCCTAGAGGAAATTCATTTCTGCTAACGGCATTTCTCTGCTCTACTACACATACCGCAAAGTTTAAGTCGCAAACGCCGCAAAAGGGGCGACGACGTCCCGAGATCAATCCAAAATAAGCTGATTAGGGACGACGTTGGTGTGTGCCATCAACAATTACAATATAATATTCGAAATCCGGCAGAAGTTGGAAGGCCGCAGCGCCGAGATCCAAAAGCAACACTGCAAAGCACACTCTGAAACTGCAAAAAATATTCGCAAATAATTTTCATGTAGCGCCCCGCCTCCTTTCTTTTCGCTACCCAGTTCGTGCCGTCTGGTGTGTAATGCATCAAATACATTGGTGGTGGTGAGCCGACTGTGGCAAACATAGTCGACTTCTCTTTTGGACTACGGACAGTCGCAAGGCAAGGCACATTCTTCAGAAGAATGAAATCTTTACTAACTTCTACAGTTCTACGCTACACACACCTCTTTGTCGCACTTTCTTAGAAAAGCTGTTTGATTTGTAGTCTGACGACAGAAAGTTTAAAGTCGAGCATGTAACCGTATAATCACTGACAGGAGCGCAAATTTTTCACTGTATAAAACTGGATTGATTGCCTGATTGAATGGACGAAAATCAAGCTCCTGTTCAGTTTGCGCTTTACTATAGCAGATTATTACTACGGAATTCTCTGCCCCATGAATAATCTTCTATTGGGCAAAGAGAGAAAAATTCATTCGCTTATCAGACATCAAAGCTTTCTAGATGCGTTAAACATGAAAAGTTTCATCCTTCCAAACTGAGTCACTTAAGGTCAACAACTGGAATGCAATGCGTGATGTAAGGGTGTGTGCGTACGTGATGTAAAGATATGTACAGTTTGTACTGTATGTATACCAAGGTTACAAGGTCTTCCTGTAATAAAGCCCTTGCACTTCTCATTGCGACTCCGGTCGCCAGTAACTATCTCCCAGAACAGCAGGTCTTGATGATGACATTTCAAAACTGCAATAACCCTTAATACCAGAGCAGCAAAGTGAATGATTCGGAACACGCAGAATCAGTATCGCAAGCATGGAAAACCTATACAAAAGTCAGAAATCAAGTGGCATGAAACCCTCCTCGACCTCCTAACGATTTAGGTAGCCCCATCGACCGGATCAACGCCGTTAGTAAGATCCGGCATTTAAGAAGGAGCGATGACGACGTCCAAACTCGCGCACAGGCGTTCCACAAAGAAAATCAAAGATTTCCGGGACTCGGTGTACCATACCCGGAGTACCATACCCGGTGTACTATGTACTATACCCGGTGTAAAGTAAACATAGTAACCGGAGCCTTTTACACCAACGACCGTTTTCTTTATTCACCCCCCAACAGAAGTGATTTCAATCGATTGTCCACATAGATCGACTAGGCGCAATGATGTTCAAACGGAGATTGGCTTCCTTCAGGCACCCAACCTCGACCCAACCAAAATCTTCACTCAAGCCGGCTGGACAAACGCAGGAAAGAGCTCTTTAGTGGTATTTTCTACCGTGGTCGATAACCTTTTGCATCGACTACCGGTCGGAGTGATCTCAAAGGGAACACCTTGACGTCATCGATCGGGAAAGAGAAAAGTTTTCTTGCGCAATCTCCGGACACGGCTGCACACTTTCCGTGTAGTTCTCACCACGGGAGAGCGGGATTCTGCGAAACGTTTAGCAACACCAACACACAACACACCTATAAATAGTGTTATCCTAAGCAAACAATGGCACATGTGCGCGCGCGCAACAGGAGTGGACAATAAACATCGACCCACGTCATTATCCGACGCAATGTCGTATTCGCGGGCACTGTCGCCGGACGCCGGATTGGTGAATGTATAAATCGACTTGAGAGAAGCGCTTTCGAAGCGCGTGCCATCCAATTCACTGGGGCCTTCTTCTTAGTACTTCCGTTCCGGAGCTCCCTCCACGTCAGGTAGCTCTGAAAAGGAAATGACAATGCTGCTCAGTCAGTAGTAAAATTCATTGATCAACGGAGGAGAACAAAGGCGAACGGTCGGTGGACGGACGTTCCGGGAGTAGACGGTCAGTTCGGAAGGTGGGCCATCAATCCGGTGTAGCGAATGGTCCATCTTCCGGACTGACTGTTCACTTAATGCTCAGAGTGACAGCCAAAGGCTGGACTCGCTGTCTGCTACAGGATAAAACAGTTCAGATTAAAAACTGAGAGTCATCCACTCGTGTTGACTCTCCCTTTCCGGGCTGACCGCCATTCCATGTCAGGACTGCAGGGCGCACACTTTTCAGATGAACCGCGATCGTGGACTTTTCGGACTGGCCGTGCACTGTCTGGACCAACCGTCAACTACCAAGGACGGACCGTCAACCACCAAGGACGGACCGTCAACCACCAAGGGCGGACCGTCAACCACCAAGGACGGACCGTCAATCATCAAGGACGGACCGTCAACCACCAAGGGCGGACCGTCAACCACCAAGGACGGACCGTCAACCACCAAGGACGGACCGTCAACCTTCCAAGTTTCGGACTGACAGTTATCATTACGGGTTGACCGTCAATTACCCACTGTAACCGTCATTTATTCGAAATGACGCTGAATTATATTGACTGATCGTGACTCCTCAATGCGCATTTCATGAACCTTCCAAACAACTCGTCCATTTTCCTCCTGCGAAACGGATGGCGCATCTTTCGGTCTGATTGCCAACTTTTCAGACTCACTGTCAACCTTCCGTAGTGACAGTCCACCATTGCAATTATCCGAAGACCGTCAGACCGTCCAACCGGCAGACTGACTAGGTCCTTTTGGACTGAGCGTTAATATTCTGGACTGGCAGTCAACTTTCCGGAAGCACCACCCATAGTCCGTATTGTCCGTCCACCTTGCAGAACGACCGTCGGTCTTCCTACCTTTTGCCGTCAACCTTCCAGTCAGAGCGTAGATATTTCGAACTGGTCATCATCCTTCCGGGTATGGTTCTTATCCTTCAGGCTGAGTGCGTACTTTCCAGACTGACTGTGACCTTGTGCATAGATCTCCCATCTTCCGGACGGACTGTCCATCTTCAAAACTGATCAAAGAGTTCGCAGACTACCATCAACATTCGGAAAGGGTCGCTTATCTTCCAAATAAACTGTCAGCTTTCTATGTGTATGTAGATCATCAACGCTTCGTATGAACGTCAACCCGGCGGACTAATAGTTCACTTTGCAGACTGCTTTACGACCTCACGGAGAGATCGTCCACTTTCCCCAATAGTATTCAATGTCCGAACTGATATTCCACCTTTCGACTAACCTGTGAGGCTTGCGGGCAAATCATTTATCTTCCCGATTGGGAGTCAACCTTCCAACGGTTGTGTCCATCTTCTGGTAACGGTGGTGTCCATCTTCTGGTTCAACCGAAAACTTTGTAAACCACTCGTGAACCTTGCACACTGACCGTGCACTACCTAGATAGGCCGTCGATCTCTCGGACCAACAGGCCATCTTCTAGGCTGACATTATGTGCCCGACTGATCGTCCATTTCCGGTTGGGCCGCCGAAATTCCCAAAAGACCCTTATATGCCAGAATAGACGTACACTCTGTGACTGTCTCAGCACCTGTCTGTGTCTGTGTCTGTGTCTGCGCCTATTGTAACTGGTCATCCAGTTCTTCGACAGACCGTCCACCATCCGAGATGATTGTACGTTGTCTAGACTGGCCGTCCACCTTTCGGTGGGAGTGGGACCATCTTCCATTTATGATGCCGACGGTGACGGCCAACCCCCTGGCTAGCCAACTCTTTCAGAAATTCAGTGACTATTGTGCAGTAACCCCAGCCATTTGTTTTCATATGGCTAACCGTTTTGGACTTTGGGCGTCTCAAAAAATCCTTTTTTGTTAGGGGAAGTCTCCAAAGAACATGTGCCTAAAAACAAGTGCGCTTCACATTTTCGTGACTTTAATGAAGCAATCGATCGATCGATCGAGAATATCTGTG